>JANAVB010019200.1:4418896-4528996 GCA_029216955.1 Iris pallida
CAGACCTTATAGTGTACCACATCAAAACAGACGAGCCCCTATAACCGCTACTCCATATGAACTCCTAGTAAGTTTGCCTTGTAATGCCCCGTTCCGTACGGTGTATTATAATGAGTCGTTGACTCGAAGAGTTACGTTAGCCGAAGGAAAGCTTTGAGTCGATTGAAATCTATGAATCGAATCGATGCAAAGGATAAGTCCCGTTTGAGTAAGTGCTGATTTTAGTTGATCTGGTGTGCAGGCTATGCTTTTACGCTGGACGATAAGATGTCAGCATTTTGCCTTATTCAGTAAAGTGTCCGCGAAACCAAATCGTCGTCTTACAACGGATTGTGGCATGGACAAGGTAGGTCGAATCAGTCGAATAGTTCAATGGGATGGCTAGGTCAGAAGAGTTAGCCGTGCAACCAAGTTATGGGATCGAGCTTCATCAGCTCGACGGAACGACAAGGCGTATCGACTTAAGGTGGGCGGGTTCTTGAATCTCTCTTCCTATTCCTTCACGTCTAATAAAATGTATCATTATATGTAAGTTGTTGTCAAGTTAGCGAGCATGGCTCGAACGGTTAAAGGTCTTAGTATGTGTCGAACCTTAAGGTAGAACATTGAACAATTGAAACGACGTGCATCTGTGTACGGATCGCGGTAGGGCAGTGATGGTAGAACATTGAAGGGTAATATCGAGATGTGCATCACGTGCACGACTCCGAGAACATTGAACACTAGGCCTAGAACATTGGGTATGGCGTTAAGCGTGCCCTCGTGCACAAAAGCTACGAAATGACTAAGTAACTACGGAACTTCTATTATGCGAATAACTTATGAATGGAATGCGTGAGTATAAGTACGAGAAGTCCAAGCCGTTGGACGTCGTGCATCAATACGGATGTGTTTGGGCATAATGCCAACAGAACTTGAGGTAGTGATGACGGATTATTTTTATGGAACGTGAGATTGGTTGGAATAATATGACTTGTTTACTATGGCGCGTATTGCATGGTCAATGAACTCGGATGGCCCGTGCACGGGTGAGGTTTCCCTCGAACGGTTACGACCGGGGCACCGGGACCGTTCGGTCTAGAAAAAAATTATGTATGGTATTTATGGTGCACATCATTAGGATGGATTGCGACCGGTCAATGTTGTGATAAGCTACAATATCAGTAAGTTTGGGATCCTTCGGATACTGGACTAGCAACCCGTACTGGAGTGATCATAGGTTTACACATAAATATGCCAAGTCAATTACGGTGCAAAATACCGTGAACTTCATATAGATAGGGCCGGTGGACTGAGATTAGAGTTGGGTACAGGCGCAAGGCCTGCTACCCTTATGCATATGTCTAAGTATGGTTGGTTGGTTGCATGATTTGTATGATTTGTTATGTAAAGTTCTAACCATTACAGGCGAGGCAAAATAGGACGGAGATGACTACGATCACTATGTTTACGTTCATATTATGTCTAACAGTATCTGCTGCATAAACACGGTATTGGACACATTTATGATAAGTTGACATGCGTAAATATTGCCATGAAACTGATCCTAAGGCTAAATAGAAAGATCACCAAATAATGTTGTATGTTTCACTAAATGTACTTAGTGTTTAGTTTGGGTGCGAGTGGGTCTTGATCAGTTCAGCGAGGACGAAAGCACTAATCCCCTACTAGTTTGCTTGCAGGTTCAAGATATGTTCTGCTTTGGGCGGTGGCTTGGATGCGCCGAGGCATGGAGTCCTTAGCGTTTCAAGAGGAGCTACCGCATTGGCGTTCGGACTTGCAATATGGAGATGTTCGGCCGAAAACTACTTGTTGGCTATAAAGAGGCATAATGTATGGAATAATGAAATTTTTTGTGAGCTAGAGAGATCATGAGCGTTGTAGCCAGTTGGCATATTCAGTTGGGCTATTCAAGCCTTTGTAACCTTCAGTTCATTAATAAAAGAGATTCTTATTGTATACTATGTTTTCTTTCGCTGCTTATGTTATCAATTTGAGATAATTTTATGTGAATCTGTTATCTGGCCTTGCACAAGCGCAACTCCAGGCTCGTGCGGCATCACGCTCCAGCGAGGATGATAATTCGGGTAAAATCTAGCGAGGACAAGCGATTTCCCGGGTCGAGGTGTAACATACCTAACTCACAAGCATCACAAACTAGTTTCTCTTTATTAACTTCTTCATAAATTGCAGGATATAGTTTGCTTAAAATACCAAATGAAGAGTGTCCCAGCCTCCTGTGGTGGAGTCACAATGTATCTTTCGCACTCATCTTCTTTATTCCTTCCATCCCTGTCTTTTCCGTCATAGATACTATTGCTGAATCCAGCCCTTCTTGATCCAGGTACCACAGTCCATCATGCCAAGTGCCAGTCCCAAGACTTCGTCCCGTCTTATTCTCCTAGAAGATCATCTTAGGAATATCAAAGCAGACAGTCCCTGCAACAGGAACAACATCAGTAAATAGTCCCCATTGGGGACTGTTGCAGTAAGCAACCCCCACTATTTGGGGGTTGTGGAGCAGGGAACCCCCTCCCCTTTCGTGGACTGCCTAGGCAGCAGCAGCAGTCTTGGACTGCTGTCCAAGACAGCAACAGCAGCAGCTGAGAGCTGCATTTATGCAGCAGCAGCAGCAGTTTAATGCTGCTATTAGCAGCAGTAACAACAGCCTAGGGTGGCTGCACTAGGCAGCCACCATCCCCCACTCCCTTTCTTGGTGTTCATGTAAGTTAGTGTGTGTGTGTGAGTGAGTTGTGAATGAGTTAGAGTGTGTCTTGGTGAGGGTTTAGAAGAGGTAAGATATTGGTTAGAAGTTAGATAATATGATATAAGTTAGTATGTAATAAGTTAGTTAGGATGTTAAGTTATAGTTGGATGTTCATGTAGTATTAGAGGTTAGTTTGTATGTTAGATTTAGTTAGCCATCTATCCAAGTTAGATTAGATAAATATGTTTGAGGGTATCATAAGTGAGATACCTTGGTTAGATATGGGTTTTATCCTATGTGAAGGGTAAGATATCAAGATACCATGATACGGTATCGAGATGCTAGGAGAAAGGTTAGAAAACCATATTAGATAGTGGAAGAAAACTTAGAATGAAGGTGGAGAGGTCTAGAGTCGGAGTTAGAGGCTAAGGTAAGGGTTTACCTTGGAAAGGGTAAGAGGGTATGTTAGGATAATACCTCTTTTATCATGTGGGTTTAATACCTTTAAAAAAAATAGTTGTAATTAGGATTTTATGGTTGGGAATGGTTAGGAATAGCAGACTTAGACTAGGACCTTGGTTGACCACAGTTGACTATTTTGACCAAAAGTCAATCGGAAGTCAACCGTAGCCTAGAAATGACTAGAACTTGAACGAAGTTGACCCAAAGTCAACTGTTAGTCAACGTTAGTCAAGTTTGACTTGCCTTGATCTAGTTTGACTTGCCTTGACCTAGTTTGACTTAGTATGACTTAATTTTACTTCCAAATTATATTTGATACAGTATTCCATCTATAGGTCCTCGAGGCACTGTTCTTGGACTCAGTCGACTTTTCCATCACATCACAGGCGTACATTCTTGATAACTTTTCCAATTTACGATAACTATTATAATTCATGTACTTAGTGTAGATATACTTGTTCTTGACATATTGGTCACACGGATTGGTATTCATGGATCCCGACATGAGATATTATTCCTTGTTATCTTGGTATATCTTGTGCAGGCCCCTTGTAATTTTTGTGCAGTATATGGACACCGATTCTCGAGAAGACTTGCTCCCTTTTCGTAGAATCCCGTGTCGTAACGTGTCTTGCTTGGATCCACTCTACCAGTCGGGGCGGAGAGTATTAGTGTAGATATGTGGTCAATTCCTATTGTGCACCCATTGTGTATCGATTGATTGTGAGTGTTAATCATACATTCTACGTATGATTAATCAGGTATGTTACTATTGTGCAAGTTTCCAAGCCGGCCACATGTTGTAGCTATTACTCACACACGTAGATAGATGGTTCTTGATTCTTGTACATGCCATGATCAGTTTACTTGCCTTATTCTAGCTCTAGATTGACAGCTTACCGTGCCATGATACTTACATGTACATTCATGATTTCTTGTATATACTTTCTATTTACAGTCTTGTAGCTTTTGTCATATCTTGTGAACTGTTGTTAGTTGATTGTGCTCGTTCCATCCTGACTGGATATGTTGACAAAATATTACAGATGACGGTGAGGAGGATTGTTGTACCTACTACAGTCCGAATGACATAGTGGGCATAGACTTGGAGACCTTGGTTCAGCCGGGCTTAGCTCCGTCCGACGAGCCTCTAGCTATAGTTTAGTTAGAGTAAATTTTGGACTGGACCTTGTCTCCAGCTCGCTACTTATGCTTATGATATTGTGATGTGTATAACTATATTACTTTCTGTTTCTTTTCTCTCTATTGAGCTGGATATTGCACTTTGTGGTTTATATCTATCTTAATTTCGTGCAATGATTCTTCCTACTAGATTATGATTGAGATTATCAGTATTTTAATTATATCCTCCGTGCGGAGATGACAGGTTATTATATACTGTTTGTTAGCTAGCAGACCTACGTACAACGTTCTACTCGTTTTTACGGAGTAGGCTGGGTGTTTACGCACTTGTGCCCCTACCTAGGATGCGGGTCATGACAATATATATATATATAATATATATATATATAATATATAATATATATATATATTATTATATATTGAAACAATAGGTAATTGTGGCGAACTCGCATCCACTGAGGCTCGAACTCCGACCACTTGGGCCGCATGCATCTCTCTTAACCACTAGGCTAGAGATCATTTGCATATATATTATATAGCGCGCGCACCAAAAATATCTAGCCTAGGGTAGTGATGAGACATGCGGTCCGAGTGGTCAGAAAATCGATTCCCAATAGAAACGTTGGAGATTATATATATATATTATATATAATAATATATATATATATTATATATATACACACACACACGTGTGTGCGCGCGCGCGCAAATGACCTCTATACTAGTGCTTAAGAGAGATGCATACGGCCGAAGTGGCCGGAGTTCGAGCCCCAGTGGAGGCAAATTCGCCACAATTACTCATTGCTTATATATATATATATATATATATATATATATATATAAAATATATATATATAATAAAACCAACTCAAGAAGGCAAGACATACATGATTGTTGTAACAAAAAATTTGGTGGTACAAAAGAAACTTGCAATAAATAGGAAGGGGAAAAGAAGTTTAAAAAAATATACATAAAAGAAGCCTCGTCCGCTCGATCTCGATCTGATGGTCGAAGGGAAAGCGGTGTATATATATATATTATATATATATATATATATATATATATATATATATATATATATATATATATATATATATATATAAAGTTGAAGTAATGTATAAAGTCACGGCTAAACTAAAGACAGTGATAGACATGACTAAGATCATTAATTAGGGTAAAGCGAGAAGAAAAATGAATAAATGATTACCAACACTAAAATAGAAGATGCTCTTGTAACATATTCTATCAAATTACGGACACACAGCAACCATTCATAAAAAACTTTACTGAGGATGTACACTAACAACAAAGCCTCTCCCAGAATTTAGAATCCATTGTTTGAATCTAGCCTTCTTCCAAAATTGGCTTTGTTATGCTTTCATATCTCCTAGCTAACCATGATCATCTTGCTCTACCTTTAGTCACAGCAACTCATTTAACTAGTATATTATATCTCTTCTTTATGGTAGCATCTATTACTTTCATATCCAAACTCTCCATCATAATTTTTTAGCATTTTTTTCTTTATAACTAACACCACCTCTAACTTTCAAGGAATATACTTGTTTTTTTAATCATATTTGTATTGTCATTCATCTATCCTACCCATTCTTATTTTAACTATACTAATGTTCAAGATGATCCATTATGAAGCAAATTAACAAAACGAACTCATTCTACGTGCTTTTCCCTCCAGAAACATTTCAAACACAAAGGAACAAAGCCAACATGGGATGGATAGACTAGCACAGAGTAGCACAGAAGAGAGAGAGAGAGAGAGAGAGGAGGAGAGAGAAGAGAGAGAATATAGGAATTCATGTATGAAAGGTGCCAACCATGATGGAGATAAACTTCTTCAGGAGATGAGAAAGCACAAAAGGGATGTGTTCTCTTGTTTCTAAAACACTAGAAGAGGATACTCAAAATATGGAAGTGGAATAATGTTTATTGATTTTGCTTGATGAAAATGGATACAAGATGCTCTTATATAGCATATGTATTTGCATAAGTTACATGTTTATTAAAGGTGTAAGTTAAATAGAAAATGAGGAAACCGAAATGAAACTTGTCATGTATATGAACATAACATATAACATAGGATGTTTCTTTATTAAAACTTGTAACTCTCTAGCTTATATTCCAACAGCCTCCCTTAAGCTAGATCTTCACCATGCCTAGTTCTTCTTTCATCTTCTGGAAAATATCATACTTCAGGGCTTTTGTAAATATATCAGCAACTTGATCTTTTGTTCTGCAATGTCTGACATGAATCTCACCATCTTTAACCAAATCACGAATGAAATGGTACTTGATCCTGATGTGCTTACTTTTTTTATGGAAAACAGGATTCTTGGTAAGAGAAATGGCTGAAGAATTATCACAAAATAGTGTTGTACCTTCAATTTGTTCATGTTTGAGCTCACCCAAGATCCATCTAATCCATAATGATTGACAAGATGTTAATGCCAAAGCAATATATTCTGCTTCAGTTGTTGAAAGAGCAACGACCTTTTGTTTCTTGGATGCCCATGAGTGAAAGAGTTTTAAAACTCAGATGTCCAAATCTAAAATGCCATAGCCACGAGTTGTCTTGGATAGTATGCATGCATGAGTCAATTTGAGAATGAAGCTTCAAAGGAAACATCTTGCTTAGTGTCATCTTTACCTTCGTGATAAGAGCACCATTCTTATCTTTATCTCACACAGATCTTCTTTAAAATGAAGTTGGAATCCCTTCAATAGAAGCTGGCCAACACTCAGAAGATTGTGCTTGAGTCCGGGAACATAGAAAACGCTAGAGATGCGCTTTACTCCTTTCTTTGATTGGACAAGAATATCACCTTTACCTTTCACTGAGAGTCTCTTGTCATCCCCAGTTCGAACTTCACTTGTAATTGATTCATCAAGCTCCATGAACACCTTTTTGTTTTCAGTCATATGGTTGCTACAGCCGCTGTCGATGTACCATACTTCGTCATGTGTAACTTCTTCAACATTGCAAGCGAGAAATAGAGTGTCGTTCTCACTTTTCTTTTCTTCTTCATGCATGAAAGTTGAGCTTCCTTCTTTATTATTGGTCTTCTTGGACCAACAATTTGTTTGATAATGGCCATATTTTCCACAATTGTAACATTGAACTTGATAAAAATCTTCATGACTTCTACCTTGGCCTCTACTTGCAGCTCTTCCTCTTCCTCTTGTTCTCCCCAATTTGAAGAATCAATCTTCCTTTTTCTCAGCTTCGATGAATCTGCCTCCATTGTGTCTTCCTCTTCCACGACCTCGTGGACCACCTCTTCTTCCTCTCGAACCGCCTCCGAAAGACATATGTGTTTGGAAAGCTTGCTCTAGAGGAGTGGAATCATATTGTTTCATACGGAGTTCATGGGACTGAAGTGAACCCAATAAACTCTACTGAAAGTGTAGACAAATCTTTGGATTCTTCAATGGCTACTACGGTAGACTCAAATTTTCGAGTCAAGCTTCGTAGAATCTTCTCAACAATTCTTTGATCTTCAACTTTCTCACCATTCACTTTCAATTGGTTAACAATTGAAATAACCCGATTGGAATAATCTTCAATGGATTCTACATCTTTCATCTTTAGTGTATCAAATTCGCTACGAAGAGTTTGTAGCCTTACCATTTTCACCTTGTCATCTCCCTTGTATGATGAATGAAGTGTCCCATGCTTCCTTTGCCGAAGTCACCGTCGATATCCTTTCAAAGATAACCTCATCCACCGCTTGATATATGAAAAACAATGCTTTCTTGTCCTTCTAGCGAGCTTCCTTCAATTCTTGAAGTTGTTGTGCATTGAGACTAGCCATATCAGCAGGTTCCGCAACTCCGCTCTCTACGATATCCCAAATATCTTGAGATTGGTAGAGGACCTTCATTTGAATACTCCATTGGTTATAATTCTTGCCGGTGAAGCGAGGTAGTTGGGGCTGCAACATGTTGTTGTTGTTGTTGGAAGCCATGACACACCTCTCTGGCTCTGATACCACTTTGATGGAGATAAACTTCTTCAGGAGATGAGAAAGCACAAAAGGGATGTGTTCTCTTGTTTCTAAAACACTAGAAGAGGATACTCAAAATATGGAAGTGGAATAATGTTTATTGATTTTGCTTGATGAAAATGGATACAAGATGATGCTCTTATATAGCATATGTATTTGCATAAGTTACATGTTTATTAAAGGTGTAAGTTAAATAGAAAATGAGGAAACCGAAATGAAACTTGTCATGTATATGAACATAACATATAACATAGGATGTTTCTTTATTTAAAACTTGTAACTCTCTAGCTTATATTTCCAACAGCCTCCCTTAAGCTAGATCTTCACCATGCCTAGTTCTTCTTTCATCTTCTGGAAAATATCATACTTCAGGGCTTTTGTAAATATCAGTAACTTGATCTTTTGTTCTGCAATGTCTGACATGAATCTCACCATCTTTAACCAAATCACGAATGAAATGGTACTTGATCCTGATGTGCTTACTTTTTTCATGGAAAACAGGATTCTTGGTAAGAGAAATGGCTGAAGAATTATCACAAAATAGTGTTGTACCTTCAATCTCAAAGAGGAAATGGACCAAGTAACACCAAAAGACCACACCAAACCCAACTCGTCATCATCTACCCATCCCTCTCCCAAGAAAGTAGCATGAGACTACCATGTGATGATGTGAGCATATGGTGTGCCATGAAGTAGCATATATAGATGAAGAAACAAGAAATATTAGTGTGTCATGAACTAGCAGAGACCAAGAAAACAAGAAATATTATCGAGCATGGCAGAGGAGGAAAAGAAGAAGAAGACAGCACAAGCATCATCATCAAGACATCACCTCCCCCAACCAAAAACCAAAATCAAAGCAAAAACAAAACAAAGAGAAAATATGGGAGTTGGTTATTCCTAGGTCTGCATGGATCATATATGCTGTGACGTAACGATCACGTGAGTTGGAATTTTAAGGTATATGTAGTATGGGACTGTGCATGGGGGCACGTGAAGTGGGCTGGACCCCGCACGTGCGTCACATGCATGTTAGGTATCCAAATCTACGGAAGGAAGAGAAAGGGGGGACTCTCTAGTCTCTCTCTCTGCTGCAGTCTGCACTAACTCTGCATTTCCTGCTGCAGCTGGTACCCTAGGAATGAACATTGGATGATGGCGACGATGACAACGATGATAGATACTATTGATACTCTCATCTCAGCCTTATTAGCAATCAACCGAATCAAACTCGTATTATACGGAAAAAAATTCGTATCTTTCAAAAACGTATAATATTTACGTACTTTTGAAAGATTCGAATGAGTACGTAAACTTTAAGCATGTGAATCTTAAGCGTATTTCATATAAATTATTGAAAAGAACGTAACAGATTTATACTTGTATTTTTACCGTCTCGAATGTTTTTCGTTTCCCGATTTGCTAACAAGGCTCCTGGGAGCATATCCATAATAGATGATGCTGAACGATATATAATACATTTTGCGGCCCAGATTTATAATATAAAAAAATCTTGAATATGTTGGATCTGTATGAAAATGATCCAACAACATAAAATAATCTTTGGTGACAAAGGTTGTGTAGCCAAAAATAAGTGTTCAATAATGTGAAATATAGAATGTAGAAATTGGACCTCCAAATTGAGCCTTGTTATTCTACAAAATTAGTTCATTACATTTTGCATGTAAATTTTTTAAGCTATATCTCATGTGTCTGAGATGGGACCATGGAGTTTCCATTGGACTTTACTGTTCTACAAGACGTCTGTGTGTGTCAGACGCGCCAATGTTCTGCAATGTCTCATAATATTAATACAAATATGGAAGTGCGTGAGATACTGAGATATTTGCACGAGATTGATCATAAGAAATTGTCAATTAATATCTTTACGGTCCCTTCTATTTGCATTATATTATGAGATATTACGAGATATTGACATATATGGAGATCCAAATCCTACCCTCCCTCGTTCCCTCTAGTAGGTTCCCCCCATCATGAAAGGCATGGAGATCCATGCATCTTGGTCTGTCATAAGCTTGGCTCACTGATTCACTCCTGCTAGGTCTAGTACATTGTAGTGGATAAGTGGCTTCTAGAGGAATCATATCTGGATGTGTTACTATTTTCTGAGGAGACTAGAAAAGGAGGAGGTCCCCTATCTAATCTTTCTATGACTGCCATCCAATCCATCCTTCCCCTCTCTAATAGTGGCGCAGTTGCCAGTCTGGCCATACCCATGTTCTTCTCTTCCCACCACAGTTGGCAAGAACAAAGTATGTTGGAGCCAGAGATGCCTCATCTCTTACTTGAGCATGACCTGTAGGCAGTTGAAAAGAGGATCTCCAAGAATTTTATGAAAACTCAACTGATAGGACGTCGCACAGGCGGTCGAGGACCGGCATCATTCTACCACGAATATAAACGACGGCCGACCACACGCGGTCCGTCGTGCTACGCCGTAAGGACGTCAAAAAATGTCGTAAGGACGTTGTGCGCATAGAACGGGTGGCTGGGCAGCATTTGCTGTCGTAGGCATCGTGAAGACGTCGAGGGCGCCTTCGACGTCGTGGGCGAAGCGCGGCGTTGAGTTGTGGGCGTCGAAAGACGTCATGGCCGTCTCATGAAGCTCTGGAGCGCGCGGAGTGTGCGTGTGGAACGATGATGACAAAGCTAGTGCGGACAAGATCTGCACAATGACCAGCTAAATATCGTGTACAGAGGACATACGATTTAACTAAGCCGCACGTGCTGGAAAAAAAAAATTAGCTAGCTAGTTTGGCTACATTTTTCAAGTGCATACTTTAATTACCAGCAATGTGCCAACTATTTCTTATTGTTTCTCCCAATGTTTCCAGAGCTTAAACATACACAGTACTAGAAAGTGTGTGGGTTGGAATTAGAGGAATGATTGTGGCTGAAGATGTCTATTTTCTGGAGGCATGCCAATTGCCATGACCTAATTGTATTCTAGCTACATCAAGTGTATTAAACGTGTTCAAACTTCATAATGATCAACAGTATGGATCTACAATTATAGGGTCCATCATGATGAATTTGCCATGCTCTAGCTAGGATGGTTCAGCTAGCCAGCCAAATGCAAGCCAAGTCAAACTCCATAGAAAAATAAGTGTATATCCAGTGAGAAAGGAACACAATATGAACTGCAGCTTGAAATTTCTCCACAGTTGACGAGAACAGATATTAATTACTTCGCACTTTGATGGTTATGCTGAGTGAACAATTAATTGATAACTAACCAGTTTAGTTAGTAGTTACCGCATAATTTCAAACAAGAACTTGAAGATGTTGAGAACAGAAGAAATCGCAATCAACGACAAATATGCAAAAACTATACAAATGCTTTGTTAATTCCTTCCAAATTAATCAGATAGTATACGTATATATATGACATTATTGCAAAATCAAGACTAAGTGCTGAATTTGAACCTTACAAAAACTATTTAGTTCATGCACACCGACAACCAAGAAAAGAAATGTTTACTACTTTACTTTTACCACAGAAAGAGTGCGTGTGTGGGTGTTTGTGTTGTTCATCTATGTAATTAACAAGATCACACCCAAAAAAAAAAAAAAAAAAAAATCAATAACAAGCAGAATAGAAATGTGCTTTTAAAATTGGAGCAGATCAATAACAAATTCTTCTAGCCATATTCACTATAAGAAGAATAAGGATAAGAGCGCCGCTACCTTGCCCGCACGCAGGCCAGCCCGTCCACCACGTGACGCCGCCCCATTGGCAGGTCAACCGACGTGGGACCCATGAAAATAGGGGGCCAATGGGGTTCGGCCCACCCGTGGACAAATTACCTTTTTCCTCAGGATAATTGAATTTTGGTAGATAAATATCCAAGAAGAAATTAATTTTTGTACATAAATAAAAATCGAACTTACAGCAGCCCACGCATAGTTGTAAACATCATGTTATTGTCAGACAATCAAGTCCTAAGAAAGTTCTGAATATCTTGCAACTGCTAACAATCAACAACAGGAGCCACCATATATGCTATACAAGAAATTTGACACATCTTCAAACTGGAGACAGCAGCATTTAATGCAACATGGTCAAGGGGAACTTCCAATTTATGTGCCAAGACAATTGCCAGTACACAATTCTTGAGGGAAAAAATTTATGTCTCTTCACAAAGTTCTTAGTCCTGAACTCAACAGAGAGAGAGATGACGCAAGATGTTCAGTCCAGCAATATTCTACAACCAAATTAACCAATCTATCTGCCTGTATACTCAAATATCTACAAGAATTCATGTGAGGCACAAACTTGAATTACATGTAAAGTTTCACTGCATTATCAATCCACATTCAAGTAATAAATCCTTCACTTGTGTTTAAGGGAAACATAATAATATTAGCAATATAAAAGAATTCATTAATCAAATTTATCTCACATTTATGCCATCCAAAAAAGAAACTAAAATTCCCCCCTACACATTACATTGTTCAGTAGAAAATATTTAATACATATTAAATGTGTTCACCATCCCTTTAGTTCTTCGCTAGTCTGTCAGGCCATTACAATCACTCAAAACAGATGACTAGTCAATACATTTTGACTTTTATTATCTCCAATAACCCCAGCCTAGGAACTGAGGTCATCCAAAAGAATACACATGTATCACAAGAATGGAGACAACTTAATAGTTGAACTTGCCATCATCTATATCCGTGGGCCTTCTATGAAGGAAATCGCTTCTTCGTGATCCATAATATACATAATGCCTGCTTGATGCTCTCCCAACGGATTGTTGCGATCAGCTCCTCAAGAGAATAAAGGTCTACAGCAAGTCACTCAAAGCAAATCCAAAATGGGAGGTTGCTCTGAGCGAGATGCTTGAGCTAGGGCTGCATTCCCTTGGTTTCTACCTCGCCCTCTTCCAATGGCATTTATTCCCCTTCCCATGGCAGTTGTTCCTCTTCCAATGGCAGTTGTTGGAGGCGGAGCAATTCTTGGTGTTGGCTGCCCGCTGTTTGCTGAGGCAAATATGGAACCAAGGTCTCCTGTTCGCTTACCATTACTGCTGGTATTTGAGTAGCCCATACCTAACGATGAGTTTGAGTTCCCCATGCCCAGTAGTGATTGTGAACTCCCTATAGATGTGTTACTACTGGAGTCCCTTGTGGAGGCTTCGACAGACCAATAGGATTGCTGGTATCAATGAAGCCTAAGCTGCTCATGTTAGGTCCTGAGCTACCATAGCTATATGCGGACTTGGTGGCAAACCCAGTAACGCTGCTGGCTGAATTACTTGGCCTGGGAGGCCAATTAGCAAAAGGATCCAAATCATCAAAACTACTGCTAGGATGGACTCCAGAGTTCTGGTTCTGGTTCTGGTTCTCATTGACAGTTACTTGAGGTGAAAGCAGTAGAAGCAATTGGAGGTGGCCACTGAATGTCGTCTAGGGTACGTGATGGCTGGTTAAGAGTTGATGTTGAAGATGGCATAGGAGTAGCACTTGAAAGGGCAGGCTGTGAAACTATAATTGGCTGCTTGACTTGTTGGTTCAAATGCAAAGAAGAGGTCAGAAGTTTCCCTACTAATAGGGCCCCAATCTTCATCCCATGCTGGACTGCTCTTTGAGTTAGAGATAGGCAAGCTTGGCTTGTGAATTGGTTCAGAATGGAGACCATTAGCTAGTGCAGGAGAGACTTTAACCTCTGGAATACCACCATCAGTGACAGTCACTCCTCGTTTTTCTTCAATCTTCCTGCGAAGACAAATCCAGTTAAATATTTAGTTATCTACCGACTAGTGAACATGAAGATTGAAGTGGTATTCATACATGCAGTACCTCAGTATATCCTTCACAAAAAGAATGTACTTAGCAAATTGCTGAACACTCAGCTGCTGGGCTGTGAGCAGAGGAAAGAGTAGAGGAAGTACATGCTCTGCAGCAAATTCTACGCCATACTGAACAAGATAGACCAACATAAGTTGCGACACACTATACCAATCACTGCCATTTAATGAAATATACACCATGTGAACTCATGCAGATCGCACAGTAATGAAGTAAACTTAAGTAAATTTTACAAGAAAATAAGTCAGGCAGTTAAGTTATATTGGAAACTAAAAATAGTTGGCAAGTTACCTGCTTAAAAATAGCATTTGCAACACCCAGAGTACACATAAGCGTAGGTGCAGAATGGTCAACAGCAGTACACCGTTGCAATGTTTGCAAGATATCAAGTACAGCATGTTTGTCAAGTGATGAAACCAGATCACCTAGACAGCGTAATGCATTCACTCGAACCTGATTATAGTGCACGAATCATAAAACATAAACAATTAGCTCTCTAGGAAGTTAATACAGCCTTCATAGTATGAATCCATTATTAACTTAAACTAAGACCTACTCCATTTTGGCATCTTGGAAACAGAATAAAGCAAAGAAAAACGTAAAGTCAATTGAAGAAATAGAGAGATGAAAGTCAATTGAAGAAATAGAGAGATGAAACACAAAGTCACGAACAAAGGTCACAGATTCAGAATTCTACACCGAAAAGCAACTGCATCCATTTGAACAAAGGGAGACAGACCATATGAACCAATACCATACATCCCAATGGGAGAGTAAACATTGATAAAATTAACATAATGCCCACAGTTCCTACACCTATATCCACTGAACAAAATCAACAGGGGACACTTCACATAAGAATGTAATAATTTTGTAAATGAATTATCATCCGGCTTGATTGAAGTAGTTTGCATTATCCGTTCAAATTCACAAGCAACACGTAAGTGCAATAACAGCAAAAGGCCTTTATTCCAAGGACTTGGCTCGGCTATACCAATCAATTTCATTCAGTATTATAAGCGTATTTCATGCATTGGAGTAACAATCATTATATTGTCATTTACAGTCTCTATCAAGGTTCATTTCATTCCACCCCTCATCAAGGAATAACATTTTTAAACTCCTAAACAGGTACCCATCATATGTTTTGACGATAAGATATTTTCCCAAGTGGGTGAAAAGTGAAGTTGAATAAAGAAACGTACATTGGCCACACCATCCTGCAACCTTCTCCACAAAAAGTGTAAAAGACAAGAAAGACATCCCACTTTACACACAAGTAAAAGAGCACAGGAGTCGTGTACTCATAGAATTGATCCCTGTTGCTGATAGCTGTTCAATTATCAACACCACGGAAAAAGGGGAGGCAAAAGAAATAAAAGGATTGATGCTAAAAATGTAAACCATTTACAGCTTTTGGATTAAACCTTAGGCAGATATGCACTACTGCTACCAAGATAAATATCTAACTAATGAAAAAGAGCTCTACATACCGCAGCAACTGTAGTCTTAAGGGCCAAGCCATGAACACGAGGCAAGATGGCTTGCTTAACCAGCTGCAGAATAGAAAATTTAGAGCGTTAAATTACATATAGTGGTTGTACATTTATTAACCAGCTGCAGTAAGAAAATATCTAATATTAAGACAAAGTGCAGATATACAACATTCAGAATTTCAGACCCTCGTATGTAATTAGTGACAACCAAGAGAGTAATAAAAACACATTAACTTATCTCTTTCAATTATTATGACCGAGAAAATATCAATAAACTGGGTACCATGAAATCTCTTGGGAACCTAACGCTGCTCAAAAGAATTAAGTACTAATTTGAGTAGGCACTCCAAACAGACATGGTTGTAAGCATTGCTCAGTTTCTGATCCACTCAATAAAGTCTAACTACAATATTATGTTATTTTTGTTCAGGCTTCAACGCCCTGTGAAGTTTAATGTTTCAGTTACAGGGTTACAAAGAAAAATAGAAAAACAGCAGAGGAGAAATTTACAATATAAGCTAACTGAAACAGAAACAAAAAAACAGTACATCCCTCATTTTCTTCCACTTGTTTCAAGTGGGTAAGGTTGCAGGTATGTCCAATGGGAGACCTTTAACCTGTCTACATTAGCTACTTAGCCTATCACCATTCTTCCTTACCTTCATCATTGTGCCTAGTAGTGATACTTCTTTCTCGCTGCCCAATTGTGGTGACATCTCAAATGCTGCTAGTCAGTGCCAAACACTATGAATGTTAAATCTATTTGTTCTGATGCAACTACCTCAAACCTCAACCTCCACTAGGCTATTGATCTAGGACAATCTATTTCAAGTTCAAGACCCTTGGGAGAACACAGAAGGCAAAACTACGTCCTGAAGTCAGCTGAAGAGTGCAACAAAAGATGATAACACAGTGCAGTCCAGACTGGAACTTCAAAACTGCAATAGAATTGGAGCTACAGGTGAAAGTTGAGATGATATGAGAACTTACGGAAAATAGACTTCCAGGTCTGTTAATCTGTTTACACTTTCATCTGCTTTGGCCTACTATATGGCCAATTTTGAAGAACAATGTCCGGGATCTATGCAGAATAGAAAACAACTGCAAGAAGCCATACTACCAGGGGTCTGGCCTAGCAGGACAAAATCTGGAACTGCAGATTTCAGACCTGCCACCCACTAAGATTAAGCCAATTTGATGCTGTTTTAAAGAGTTTCTATGATTACTTTCATAGAAGCTTTAAATAAGTTATGATACCCAATGGGGATCGAACTGGGTCTGAGAAACTATTAAAGAGACGTAGACCCAAGGCTAACAAATTACAATCTTGACAACCGGAAAAGCTTTGTATCTCCTACCTCCCTATAATGCGAAAATTCAAAAAAATTGGGCAAGCAATAAAATTGAAGAAGGAACACAAACTAAAATCTCTAAATACAACGTTGTGCTATATATTGGATTGAAGATCTCCATCTTTTTCTTCATAGATTTTGGTTCGCTATGGCTCTCCACCAAATGAAAGATGTAAAAAGTCAATGTTCACTGGTTGCCAATGCTGGCTTGCTGCCCAATTCATTTTCACAGATCTTCGGCTCAGCTCCTCTCTTGTTCATGCAATCTTTATAGCTTTGATTTGTAAAGTGTTAAATACTGAATTCCAAAGTCTACTTTCTTTTGTATTATATACGAGAGTAGCATTTATAGACCACGCCAGTCCATCCAGATAATTACAACATTAACAACAACAATCCATTGTTTTATCCAAACAAGTCAAATAGGCTGCTTAGGCATCTGGAAGCAACTAAAACAGTTGATAGACTCCTTGATTTTTCTTTATTTCCCACCAATGCAAGAAAGCTCTGAACTGACCTAATGAGGCATTGACCATGTTAAACAGGTTGGTCAGGCTTGCATTCCTAAATGGTAGAATAATGAAACCATTTCCATATTGATAAAAGGTAAACCACCCCATGAATAAGATAAATAATGAAAAAGGTACTCACAGGTCAAGTTGGTATGAATAAGAAACCACATGAAGGTGCCATGTTTAAAGAGAAAAGAATGTACTTGCAAGGATAAACTGTGTACGAACTCAGCTAATAAAGTTACCTTCATTTACAGAAAATAAATACCTAAAATTATCTCTTGAAACAAATATGTCAAAATTAACACTGCAAACAAGAACTCTATTCTTAACAATCAAGCTCAAGCTAACCATTCATTAAACCCCACAATAATATATGGCAAATCATAGATGAAACAGCTATAGAAATATCCATCTCTGTCCACTATAACAAGCCTGTTTAGGCGACAAGAGACGACAAAGCCCTGAAAGGCCTAGGTGGAGCCTCAAGGGGGAAGGTAGGGGCCCCAAATCTAAATCTTTGGGATGTGCAATGGTTAAGACGAACATGTAGTTTACGACTGGGATTTTGTGTTGTGACCAAGCAGAGTTGGTTATGATCTTTTATTTCTACTTGATGTAATATTTGAATCATTGGAGAGAGGTCTCAAGTTGTCAATGATAATCATAATATTAATACCTAGAGATATAAGCTGAATTGTAGTTGGAGTCGCTGGCAGCAATCTCTTCCGCCGGTCGAATTAGGACCAAAAAAAGTTAAAAGGAGTCAATTTGGAGAGTGTGAGAGAGAGTAAGTCGGAATTATGAATTCAAATATACACTTTCTTGTGTGATTTCATTTCATGTGGTTGGGCTTGGCCATGATCATTTTTCCTTTAATATGTAAATTGAGTTCAAATTCAAGACGAATTAGGCGGCCAGAGGCACTCAAGAAGGGTGCCTCGTACCTAAGCGGGCACCTCATGACCAATCCTCATAAACCCTTGTAGCTAGGTGCCAGCATGACCGGGATGCCAAGGCAGCAGCTTTTTGAAAGTTTGCACCAGAATCAGTCAAGACAAAGTGCAGCAGTGCTTCACAGAATCTTATTTTTTAACTGGACTCCTAAAGGAACCAAAATTTCATCTTATAGAAAATTTGAAGGAGGCTGTTCCTACTATAAGGAGACTAGTAAATTGGTGAAATCAAACTATAATATAATATCCTATGGACATACTGTATCTATCCACAAGAATTAATCATTACGTCATCAGGTTTATAAGTCCCTTAAATCTACTATTTTTTTAGATAAGTCCCCCAAATCTTGTTAATTGTTAAAAGTCCCCCATATGATAAATAAAAGAGTTGAGTCCCTCTAATTACGTCAACTCAGCTGACGTAAGTATATTCTGTTAACTTGTATTGAGACATTGATTTTTGACTACTTTGCCAACCTCTTTGTCCCAAGTGATCCATGATCTGTGTCACTGCCAAAGCCAAACCTTTACATGGGCACCACTCTCCTATCTTCTTCTGCCTCCTCCCTACCCGACCACTGCTTGTGGAGGCAAGCTGATCAGAGCTTAAACATTATGATGCCGATATATGATACTCTCATACACTCTCCTCTCTATATAAGCAAAGAATAGATTTTGTATGAACTCTGAAACCTTTTTCTGTGTATACTTTAAACCTTGCACATGTTCCGAAAATGAATGCCCAAGTGCTGGTGATTGTTTTATTAGAATTGTATGATTACCGTTGGAAATTATATTAACACGAGCTTAAGATTATCCTTATATGTTTGTAGAATCCCATTCTCAACTAACTAAGCTATGCAAAAGCAGTAATTTGAGTTTCATGTTTCTATATACCAAAAGAAATCTGAGAGGAAGACGAAGTGAAATAGTGACGAAGTGGAGAATGAAGGTTAACAGTAAATTTGTATGTGATGAGAGTGAGAAAGATGAGATCTCGTATGAAAAAAATGATAATTTAATGGCAACTTTGTTTGAAAAAAAAACATATGTACGAGTCTCATGCCGGATCGCCAATTGGGGTACATAATTGATATTGTTTTAGTGGGTTTGGGTTGGTAATTAAACTAGTTGCGGTTGTTGAATCTGTGCCACATTCCGTCGATACGCCCTGCAATTTGCACTTGAATTCCTTTTGTATCTGTTTGCTCAGTTAATTCGACGGCATATAAGTGACTTACATGTTAAAAAAAAACTACATTATCATGTGTTGTTTTGACCGTACCGCACAGAATCTGGTGTTCTTATAACTAGGCTTTAAAGGGAACCAATATTTCATGTCATAGAAACATTTTAAGGAGACTGCACTTCATAGAGAGACTAATGATTGATCAAATAAATTAATAGTATAGTATGAAATTTAAGCAATGAATTAAAAAGACATAATATTTTACATGTAGCCAACAACAATGATACAAAAACAAGGGAACACATGTTAGATATAACATTAGAAATCTACTGGTTACCAAATATGACAGGTAAATAGCATTACAAATACCAAAATAGCACCTGGCTATCAAGTTGCCTTGCAAGTGGAATAGTTCTACGCAACACTTCTTCTTGTATACGAGTATCCGTATCGTCATAGGCTCGAACAAGAACCGGAAGGAGATGCAAAATCAAGTGTTTTTGACTAGCCTGTTGGGAAGACAATGCACGTCAGAATACAGTCATGGACATTAAGAAAAAAAGAAGGAAAAGTACAGCACGACTGCATGTACCTGCCCATTAGGACTGATAAAATCAATCTTAAAAAATGATAGTATAAAATCCAATAAGGCAAAAATAGTGATAGGATGTTGTTTAACCAAAAGAAAGTGCACAAAGGTCATAGTTTATGAATTCAAACAAGTTCACAATTAGTTGTTAATTACATTTTCTCATAGATGTTAAAATGCTCTTCAAAAGAAACGGAAATATATGTCACATATTTGATTACTGCAGATAGATTCCCCTTAACCTAGTTCATATATAAACAACCCCCACCCCTGTTTCACACTCAATAAACTCTTGCATGATTACATCACGGTATTAATGCATAGTCCTCATCACTCTTATGTAGCCGAACCCCAAACATATGGATGTTTTTGTTGTTGCTGTGTCGTACATAAAATCACATATTTCCTTCGTCTTGAGACTCGGGAAGGGTTGCTCAATCTGCATGAATGTTATATTAAGTGGTTTTCATTGAGCGCTCTGTCCATAGTTACTGACTAGTCGGATTACCAGCCGATTAATTGCAATTGCCAGTCCACTTGATCTTTTGATTAATCAGCCAACAGATAATCAGACTAAGCGGCCAATAGGCATACTCGGATTATTAATCACCAATTGATTCTTATCTTAGATCACCGATCTGTATGGCAAAACCTCTGTCGATTGGACTTCTATTGAACTTGCAAATTGTTTCCTCAACTAGAAAATTCCACAAAGAGGGTTGGATCATGGTGAACTCCAATCATAATGTTTGGTCAGTCTTTCCGAGGAGTCTTCATTTTAGAACTGAGCTTCATGGATCCCTTTTTGAAAGAATAAAAAGGTTTAGAGTATCCTTAACATCATCTTTTAATAATATTTTAATAATGGATCGATGATCAGTTCTGCGTACTAAAATCAAGAAGTTATTCAATAGCATAGAATAAATAAAGTACAGCAAAATGCATTTTGAAGATGAGCAATGACCTTTGCGTGTATTCATTACAGATAATGTCAATCACCTTGTTAATAATCAATTCTGCGTGCTTCACAAGCAGAAGAAGTGTTTCACCTGATGCAGAACTCAAGACGGGAAGCAGTGCAGGTAATGTTGCAAGCTCAAAATCAAGTTTATCCTTCATCAGAAGTCAAATGCATCAGTTACCATGTTAAAATAATGAAATGAACATCAAAGAAACAGTACAAAAAGAAAGTTAAGTATAATAGTTACCCTGGTTCCAACATAAAGCCAAAGCAACAAAACCATGCATAGCAATGTTTGTTGATGGTGAATGTTTAAGATAGAGGTGAACAAACTTTACCTTCATACCAATTGTTTCTCGGTTGACTGATTATTACCCTGTTACATTCACTCCACTTCCTGTTTTGTACCAGATGCTTACACAAGGAGGGAGATTGGGGCACGGCATAGGCCTGATGGGCTGTATTACATGAACCACCTCAAACTTTTGCTTCCTTCTGTTGCAGGTAATTTTCTCGAGCTTACCACGTCGTTGTCTACTTGTGATATGTGGCACCTTTGTTTAGGACACTTATCCCTTTCTACGCTTTGTTTTCTTTCTATTTCTGGTATATTAGGGAACTTTCTTTCAACTCTTACACCATGTATGAGATGTAAACTTGCAAAACATGTAGCCAGTTCTTTTCCTTCTAGTAAGCATATTAGTGCTTCTCATTTTGAGCTTGTTCATTCAAATGTATTGGGTCCTTCCCCCATCTTTGAAAAGGAGAACATATACTATGTGATTTTTGTCCATCTTTGAAAAGGAAAAAGAAAACAGATATTATTCGATTTTGATTATTGTACTCGTTTTACTTGGATTTATTTGTCGACTCATAAGAGATAGATTTTGAATTTGCAGAGATGGTTGTGGGTCAGTTTTTATGCAAAATCAAGATACCTCGTTCACATTCAGAGAGAGCACATGTCCCATAAATTCCGTGGGGGTACGGGGTGAGACTAGCTTGGGTCTCTTGCCCCCACGCTCATCAGCACAATGTGGTTGCAGACAAATATCATCGACGCGTTCTTGATGTTAGTGTGTTACTAGATCGCTTATTCTTTCTGTTTTGTTCCAGTTCAGTTATGGACAGAAGCTCTTCTTACGATTGTGTTTCTATCAATAGGATCTCATCTCTTGTTCTTCATTGTGTGTTCTTATCAGACTTTAAGATTGTCTTCCTCGTTATTCTATGTCGTATGTATGGATGCACATGCACATGTACTTGTTTTCTTGTGTTTTTGTTTTTGTTTTTACCTTCGACAAAATGAAACAAGTTATCATCACGATCTGCTACATGTGTTTCTTGGATATAATACCCAGTATTAGGGATATAGATGTTTCAAATAGGTTGTCATATGTATTTGCATATCTTGTCATGTTAGTTTTCTGCAGAATATTATACATTATGCATTATCATGTCCTCTCATTCCATTTACCACCATGCACGCAAAAGAAGCTCATCTTTCTTGACATTGAAATCTCACATTCCCCTCTTCTGGTTGTCACCTATTTTACCACCTACTCCCAAGCACCATCAGTTCGTCCTCCTATTTCCCAGGTCGATTAGCGTCGTGCACGTTACACTATTACTGATGATTAATCCACAGCTGCTCTCTTTCTTGTTCCACTAGCATGCATAGTCCTCCAAAGGGACGACTCTCTTCGCTTCAATCTTTTCTTGTTGCTTTTAGGGAATTAATGGGAGTCGCAATCATATCATGATGTTGTTATTATACGTTGCGTCAGAGGAATTGTGAGCTTAAAGCATACTTGCACTTAGTATCTTGTGCTCGTGCCCACTAGCAAGCATCTGATTAACTGAAAGTGTGTGTATATGTATAAGATCAAGACTTTGGTTGATGGTACTATTGATCAGTACAAGGCTAGGTTGGTTGGTTGTGCATTTCTTCTGTAGCGTGGCATTGATTATGATAAGATATTTGATCATATTGAAAAGATAGGTATTGTTCTTACCCTTTTAGCTATTGCTTCAGTTTGTAGCTGCCCTCTCTCTCAAATAGATGCAAAGAACGGTTTGTTTTCATGGTCATTTGACTGAGGATGTTTATATGACCCCTCTTGGTTTGCCTCGTTCTCCTAGCCAAGCATGCCATGTTAGAAAGTCCTTCAATGGCCTTATGCAGGCATCCCGACCAAGATTTTCCAAATTTACAATTCTTATTCATGCACCTAGAGTTTCTTTGAGTTATGATTATGCTTCGTTTGCTTACACCTATGGGAAATTACTTTACTATGTGTTGATGATATGATTATCATTGGTAGTGGTTCTAAGCACACAATCAAGTTAAGAAACACTTGCATAATCCTTTTGAATAAAGGATCTTGACAATCTGTACTTTCTTGGTTTGGAGGCTGACAATTCTGCACGAGCTACATTCTCTCACAACAAAGTTAATTGGCAGGATCCTTGACAGAAGTGTTCATACTGATACTCGTATTTCACCTACGCTTCTTGAGCTGAATCTCAAGTTAGCATCCCAATGGTGATTATGTCTTTATGATCCTCTCGGTATCGACAAAATACATATGGTTTATATTACTATCAATTGTTTGATATCTTCCATATTCTTCATGTTGTCAAGCAGTTTGAGTCAGCTTCTCGTACTACACAATGTACACATTATGTCGTTCTTTTACGGAATTTTTGCTATTTGAGAGGTACCACTGCCTACGACCACTGGGTTCCTGCTAATTTGCGAGGGACCAATGCATGCGACCACTAAGTTCGTACCAAGGTTCAAAGTATCAGTATCGGACATTTTGTATGAGTATCAGTACCGGCAGTATCGATAGTATCAGCGGTATCGGATCGGAGTATCGGATTTTTTGGTATCGACTATATTAAATATTATAATAAATTAGTAAAAATTTAGGAAAAAAAAAATAGTCATCCTTGTCATGGTTTACCTACGGTATATAAGCATATATAATATTACAGTTATAAAAACATTCATACAATAATATTCAGTTATAAAAAAATGTTACATATATAATAGCACTTATAGAAACTTTACATACAATAATATTACACTTATAAAACGTTACGTACAATAATTTACAATGAAAAAGTTAAATACAATAATAAAAACGTTATATATTTTTTTTTCTTATATATAGATATATATATATATTATATATATATTTATTTTTAAATATATATATAATATATATATATATATATATAATATATATATATATATATAAAATAAAATAAAAAGGTATAATATATATTTATAATCTTTATTTTTTTTCTATATATATAAATAAAAATAAAGGTATAATAATATATAATAATCTTTATTTATTTTTTCAAACTATATATATATATATATATATATATATATATATATATATATATATATATAAAATTAAATTATTACAATAATTATATATATATATTTACTGAGAATACATTCCCAGCATGGTAGGTATAAAAAATTTATGTTTGAGAATTCTATAAAAATGTTTCTAAACAAGCAATGCATATATATCATAGAAATTACACTAAAAGAATGTTGCCATGGTAGTTAGCAGGCAAGAGTTAGGTTAAACTTCATGAGGGCCGGAGTTCGAGTGGTAACTTAGTGGGTTATTACGTTTTTTTTTAATAAACCAACCGACCTAACCTGACCTAACCCTAATATATAACGGAGAGAGGAGAGAGAAAATTGTTTCAACCTCCCCTCTCCACCTCCACACTCTCTCGAGAGAAATTTCTCCCTAACTGTTCTCTTGAGAATTTTTTTTTCCAAAACCACAGTCACAACAGAGAGGAGAGAGTCTCGGGTTCATTTCTCTCTCCTCTCCGCCTCCATCTCCCCAACGGCAGCGACGAAGAAGAAAGGGGCTTCGGGCAAGCACAACGACAGCAAAGAAAGGGACTGCGGACATCTCAATTACCGGAGGCAATTTCTAGACGATTTTTCTATATAATTTTCTCACCTAATTATAAAAAAAATTCTCTCCATTATTGAGAACTCCGTCAAATTTCTATCATTGATTTTATTGTTTTTCTTGATTCGTCGGTGGATTTAACACTCATTGGTGTTTTCACTTTGTTTGGACACTGGATTCGATTTTTTATAATTCTATCATTTGTATCGGCATGTGACGGTACGTATCGGTCGGTATCGGTTATGTATCGGCTGAAATGGACGGATACAATAATTTTGGACGGTGTCTCAGCCAACAACGACATTTTTAATGAGTATCAAATCGGACACCCCCAAATCGATTTGATATTCCGGGGTACACCGTGACATCTCATGCGTACGAATGATATCCTCAAGTACGTTTCACATAAACTAGATAGCATGTCTAGTAGTAGAGTTAGGACTGAAAATCGAACGAACGCGATCGAACTCTGTTCGAACTCGATTCGACTAACTATCAAACGAGCTTTATTCGAGCCGACCTTAAGGTCGAGCTCAAAAATGATATTTTAACTCGGTTTGATTATAGGCTCGAAATGATCGAGCTCGACTCGATTTAGCTCTCAAGCTCGGACGAACACGAATCGAGTCCGAGCCAGAGCCAAGACCGAACCAAAGCCACATTAAACTTGTTGTACGATTACTCTCAAGTCTTAAAGACTTTTTGAAATTATTTATGCTCTTTACATCATATAAATAACAAAAAAATGGGTAAAATTTCTAAGACAATTTATACACATCCATAAAAAAGGCTTAATTGCAACTTGATACCCTCAACTATTTCCATTTTTCAACTTTATACCTTAAACTTTTTACTCAACAACTTAATACCATCAACTTAATACCCTCAACTATTCCCCTTCGGCCCCCCCTCCCGCTCCCCACCTCCGGCCACCCGCCCCGCCCCCTCCCACCCCGGTGCCCCCAGGCCCCCCTCCTCCCGCGCCCCAGTTGCCCACACCTAAGGCGGCACGGGGCGGGGACGGGACATGGGGGAGCAAAGGGTGGGGGCGGCTAGAGGGAGCACAGGGCCGGAGGGGGGGGGCTGGCCTAGGGCACCGGGGGGAGGAGGGGCTGGGCGGGGGGTGGCCGGAGGGGGAGGGGGGCAGGGGGGTGGGGGGTGCCCAGAGGGGGTGGTCGGAGAGGCACGAGGGGGTAGCTGGGGGTTGGGGGGTAGTTTTTAGTTTTGAGCATGGACATTATTGTCCAAAAAAATCAGGGTATCAAGTTGAAAAAAAAGGATATAAAGTTGAAAAACGGGAATAGCTGAGGGTATCACGTTGCAATTAAGCCTAAAAAAATATCGTATACTAGGACAAGCCCTAATACGAGAAACCGAGCCGAGTTCGAGCTCGTTCGCGAACAAGACCGAGTCGAACAACCTATGGTCGATCTCGGTTCGAACACCACTTCGAACAAAAAAAAATCGATCGAGCTCGATATCGATCTGCCCACGAACGAGCTTCGAACCGAGCTTGGCTCGAGCCGAATACGAACTGTTAGAATCGTTTTATAGCCCTAAGTAGAGTTACTTGATCACCTGTTTATTACCTGGATTACTTGTTTACTACCTTCCCATGTTATTTATTATACTTCATATGACATGTATATTATGTATCTTGCTACGTCTCTCTGAGAACTTTGTTTCCTTCCAGATTATTGCTAAGATCTGACATTGGCTTTTTTAGGGGTTATTTCTTCCGGATTTCAGGTATCGCTAGTTGATGTCTTCTTACTGTTCTTCCATAGGTATTCTCTTCTTAGTTCATAGTAGTTTAGTTAGAGTTGTGGATGTTTATTGTTGATAATTGGATTATGATATTATCGGGACAGCTTATACATATTCGATTCGGGCTGGAGTCCGATTGAATGCGTAGTTGGCCATTGTCACGTGACTTGATCCCACATATTTTGGAACTGGGACGTGACACATTCCAAATCCGATCCGGCCGATACCGATACGTATCGACCGATACTTAACTTTTGTTCGTACTACACATCCTTCTCATTTGTACTACTTCGTCTCTCGAGCTTCGTGCTTATTCAGATGCATATTAGGCATGTACTGTTATTTATCCGCGATCTACTACTAGATTCACTGTGTTTTTCTTGGTAATTCTTTTATCTTTTGAAAACTAAATAAGCAGGATGTTGTTCTTAATCTAGTATTGAGATTTGTGTATCGTGATATGCCAACTACTTATGCTAAGGTCACAAGGTTTTGTTGGCTTGTTACTGGCATGGATTTATTGTATATGCTCCTACTTTTCTACATTATGATAAGACTAGTGTTATTCAGATTGCTTGCGACCATGGACTCATGAGCAAACATATTGAGATTTATTGCCACTGTCCACTAGTAGTATCTACTTGGGATAGTATCTTTGTCGTATGTTATGTCCCGGATGCATATTGTTGATTTCTTCAAGAGGGCATTACATTGCGGGGAGACGTTCATCCTCCTAGGCGTTATGAGGCTACCCATCGCCAAAATTTTCAGTATATTGTGTATTCTAGGCGGTAGGCGACATTACACAGGAAGAAAAAAAAAAAGCAACATTATGTGGGAAAAAGAAGTATTATGCGGCCAAAGAAGAAGAAAAAAAAAAACGCTACCTAGATTTTGGTATAGTTAATTTTTTTGTCAATTTTTTGTTCAAAAATAGTTTTTTTTTGGCCTGATCCCTTCTATTTTCTTTGTCAGTTTTTGCCATGGCCCAAAAAAATTATACGCCCCTATGTTGGGTGTAGACAAACTAGTATAATCCCACATTGGTTGTGAGAGAAATCATCTCCAATTTTACTTGAACATATACCCTGGCCGTAGAGCCTCTCAGCCTAATAGATCATTGATTTCATGTCTACCAACAAGGAAGTAGCGCTCCAACCAACTAAGAAAGGACAACTTTTTATTTTGGTAAATAGACATGCTCATCAAAGCATGTTTATCAACCGAAGTACCCAAGACTAATCATGCGAAAAAATTGTTATTTCCTCTTTTCAGAACATGGATGAAGCAGTATCCCAGCCAACCAAGAAAGAAAAGGTTTAAAAACTCCGGTAAATAAATGTATTGATCGAACAATATTTATCTATTGATGTACTCAAAAAACAATGTCATTCAAAAAAGGGAAACAATAAAGTTTACATCAAACAAATAACTACAACACAAACGTACCTGAGACTCTGCAATTGTAAAGACCATGGGTAAAATCATTGATTGCATAACCATATTTCGAAGCTCAGCAAAGTGGTGGAAGTACCTGCATCAAATTTATTAAAAGAAGTATAGTTCACTGTGGCAGTCAGGATACTAACCATACTAATAGCCACTCCAGAATAAGAAAAGTACCAAATCAAAAAGTTATAATACAATCTTGGGACAATGAGATCTCATCAAGGCATAGATTATATGGAAGTTAACTCTAACAGTCAATGGGACAATTTCTATTATATATATACCTGAACTGATAGAAGATTTTTCATGCATTTTCACGAAGTTAACTCAGTAATTTCCTTGTGCCATACCCATGTGCTAGCACGAAGAAGATTATATGTACGTTACTTTTCCAGTAAGCTATGTGAACAAGATGAACCCTGTGCTATCAAGTTGGATAAGTTACATTTAGATAAACAAAGCCCGAACTTACAAGATCCTCAGTATGTACGACTGTCGTCTACTCTATAGAGAGAGAGAGAAGCAACAAAGCTAGCGAAAGGATTTGATTCAAAATACTATCATTGCAGAGTAGATGTCTAGCACATAAAATGGAAAATCCACGCTGCCAATCATGATTTAGATTATTTGAAATGTCTATATAACAAATGAAATGAAATTAGGGTTAGAGAGGGAGAAATGGGTCAGAATGAATTGAGTTGGTTTAACCATCCTTACACATATACAACATGAATGAAACACAAACACAAAGCCCAAGGCCCCGAAGCCCACACATCTTTAAGTCTCCCCCTTAAGTTGGAGGGTATTATTATTCCAAACTCGTCGCACATAAAGGTCAACGTGGATCTACCTAATGGTAATCAAAGGCGTGCCTCGCAGAAAGGCGAGGCAGTTGCGCCTCACACCTTACTATGTGAGGCACCTTTCTCCGGACGCACCCAAGGTGCGGCTAAGGTGCACCTTTCGCAAGGTACAACCAAGAAAAAGCGCGCATAGACGCGCCTTATGTTTTTTTAAAATACAAAAAACTTTGAGGCATGGAGAGAACCCTTACCTCATACATGTGAGAGAGAGGTAGCCATTTCCACGATTGACAAAGTTGTTTACAATTGAGCTGGAAAACTAAAATTTAATAAAAAAGTGGTAGGGAGAATACACACTCTTGTTAGCTCTATTGACTGTTATTGTTGTTTTGCTAGTTCACTTGGTTATTTTAACACGTTTTTGTTTGTTTTAATATGTTATTTGATTTTATTTCTTACATTACTAATTATTTATTTATGTATATTTTTTTATTTTTGTACCTTACTTCGCTCGGGCGCGCACCTTAAGGGTCTGCTTGGATTGAGGGGAAAAAATAAGCAAAGTTAAGTGAAGAGAAGTTAAGTGAGGAGAAGGAGAGTCAATACATATAACCTTACTTGGATTGGAGGGAGAGTTAAGTGGGGTGTGTTTAATAACTCTTGCTTGGATTGAAGATTTTGAGTGGGAGGATGATTAATAAAAACAATAGTTACCAAAATACTCTTATAACATGTGACATAAAATTGCAGAGAACATATGAAATCATCAACTCAACAGATGCATAAAATATATGTGGTCATCAACTATCTCCTCCAATTTTTTGACGCACCTAGACGGTTTTTTAATGCATCAAATATATATGTTCATCAACTCAACAAATGCATAAAAAATAAAGCCGCCGATTTTTATTTTTTTTATAATTTTCAACAATGAGTAATAAAAGAAAGCGAAAAGAGACGACGCACATGGACGGCAGCAAGTTGAAACCCAGAAAGACAAAGCAGTAGGTTGAAAGCAATAAAAATGGAGGAGAGAATCATGATATTTTTATATGGCAAACAAGGGAATCGATGACTTTTAAAACAACAACCCCCCTCAATGCCCCTTATTAACCCCCCCTATTTTGGGATTTTAAAAAAAGGACAAAACAAGGTTAAACAAACTCTCACTTAACCCTTTGTGACTCTTTCTCCTAAACCTCCACCCTCAAATCAAGCATGATTTTTTTCTCCCCTCACTCAACTCTCTTCACCCTCAATCCAATTAGACTCTAAGCGCGCCTTGTACCTCGGGAGATATGGATCATTTGCGCCTTAAGTGCGTCTTGCACCTCGGACAATATGGACCATTTGCGTCTTGAGTGCGCCTTGCACCTTTGACTAACTTAAACAAATTGGCAACGTCATGTTCTGATTTTACAAATAGTACCAATAATGCCTTTTTCCACCTTCAAAATGCTTAATCCTTTTATGGAAGATGCTTTTATGGAAGACACGATTGTTGCAAAATCAATTGTTGTCTTCTTGTCACGGTATGAGCAGAAGAAAATACGAAGTCAAGTTCTCCAAGAGAGGATTTAATCCAAACCAGCTCACAGGCAATATTAGTCATGGCTCTCTTTACCCAGACTCTACACGATACTTTGCTTCTTGCTCTTCCAAAATATTATGTTACCTCCAAATGAAAATTCAGTAATTATCGGTGATTAAAGGACTACACCCAATCAGCATATGTATGTCCAACAACTTGAGAATGTCCAAAGTCGGAGTACATCAAGACTGGGTACTCTTCAAGTATTTAGTGACGCTAAGGAGCTATGCGGTTATCTACTGCCAAAATTTTCAGTATATGTGCGCTCTAAGCGGTAGGCAGCATTATGCAAGAAAATACGACATTATGCAGAGAAATGTGACATTATGCGGAGAAATGCGACATTATGCGGACAAAGAAGAAAAGAGTTGCCTAGATTTTGGTCTCTCTTTTTTGTTATTTTTTGTTCAAAAATTGTTTTTAGCCTGATCCATTTAAATTTTTTTGTCAGATTTTGACATTGGCACAAAAATATTTATATTGACCTTTTATTTTCATATTATGTTATTTTTGGTGAATTATAAATTATAATTTTATCTGTTCAATACTTGTTATTGTAGTCTTTGGTCCATTTGAGTGTTTGCTAAAGTTCTTTATAACGTAATCCATGTTTTATATTATAAAGATATTGTACTACTTTCATAAGTTTTTTTTAATGGTAACGTTTTTTTTCGCATAAAACCGCCTAGCCACCTGGGCACTAGGCCCCCTTGTCGCACAACGGCCGCCTAGCACTTTCTATAACATTGAGCAATTCTAGTATCAGACACGACATTAACTGATCGATTACACTAAAGGAGAAAAAATATATCAGGTCAAGTAAGGGTCATGTAATTTAGCTTACCTACCAATCACTTAACATGTCTTGATTGACTTCACCATGTCTTGGTACCAACTTCACACTCGGATCCATGGGTGAATCCACAGGCTTGAACCCTAACATTTTAGCCTCTTAAAATGTCGATGCATATTTTCTCTAGAAAGAAATACACCTTTCTCTGGACCTAGCAACCTTGATGCCTAGGAAATATCGAGACTTTTTCAAGTTTGTAGTACGTAAAAAATTCTAACCAGCAATCCCTCTCTCAACATCTCCAATGATCACAAGATTATCAACATATACAAGTAATACCCTCCATCCCAACCTGGTGATGAAGATTGACCGTGTGGTCAGTACTGCATCTTCTACGCCTGAATGCATTCACAACCTATGTAAAGTGATTGAGCCATGCTCCTGGTGATTTCTTAAGCCCACAAAAATTATTTCCTCAACTTGCAAACCATCCCAGACTACTCCTGAGCAACAAACTTGATTGATTACTCAAAATAAACTTTATCAACTAAGTTGTCATGGAGAAAGACGTTCTTAACATCCAGTTTGTGCAAGGACTAATGATGTGTAGCATCCCATCCAGTTTGTGCAAGGACTAATGATGTGCAGCATCAAGAGACGAGAGAAGAACTGAAGTCATCTTGTCAACCGGGGAGAAGTTATCCTAATAGCCACAACAGTAAGTATGAGAGCCTTTAGCTACCAGTCAAGCTTTAAGGCAAGCAAGTGAGCTATCAGGATTTAGCTTGACAATAGAGAACCGACGACAATTTATTGCTCTTTATTCCTCCAGATGAGGGATTAAATCCCAAGTCCCATTTTGTGTGGGGCCATCTCCTCCTCCATGCCATCTTCCAACCTGGATGAACTAATGCATCTGAAGAAGACCTGGGGAGAGGATGAGTTTCCATAGAAGATAGAAATGTCCTCCAAGATGTAAATAAATAACATGGCAAGTGGGTGAGGTTATACAGCTCCTTGTGCCCTTCCCCAATGCAATAGTGGCATTGAGGTCTGAAGTAGGAAACGAGGTCTGGAGACGATTGGTATAATAGGTGGCCAGTCTTAAAGTGTTGAGCAGGACAAGCATGTATTCCTAGGATCTCCATGAACAGGCCAGTAACCATCAAATTATGTGTCCCCCAAAGAAGGGGAGTAGAAAGAGGAACCTTTGCAGATCACAAGCTCATAGAAAGATAAATGACAAGAATATCATAATCGATTAGGAAAAATGAAATCTTCATTAATTATTGGAAATGTGTATTGATTATCAAAATAAGGAATACTATCATAGGACATGAAATCTGCAGAAATAAAAGGTTTATTTAGTTCAGGACTAGAACACTGGTAACATGTTTAAGTATGTGAGTACCTAAGAAACACATAGCACAAAGTTTAAAGTCCAGCTTGGATACTTCAAGCCAAAGGTCATGAAAAAAGCAAACATGATACAAAGATACGAAATGGAAGTGAAAATTAGACATGGAAATAACTTGACCATACATAAAGGAAGAAGGCACGCCTAATCAAATTGTTAGAATCAGCTGCAATAGAGCTAAGCCGAGTCAAGCTTTGCATGTTCAAGATCAGCTCGTTTAGGGTTGGTACTTATCGATCCGAGTCCGAGATCAAGCCCGAGCTTGTAAGAAGATATTCAAGCTCGGCTCGTTTTGCTCTCGAGCCGAGCTTGAGCTGCTCGTCAGCAGCTTGCAAGATGTTCAACTTCGAGTCAAGTTCGAGCCGAGCACTGGTATTTTTTTCCAACAAGTTTCAGTAAAGAAACACAAGATACATGTAGAAAAAAAAAACACAAGCTGCAAGTAGGAAAAAAAAAGATTTGAAATGACTAATGAGAAATAGAACTCACCATAAAAAATAAGGAGGAAATTTAGACATTTGGTGTTTTATTAATGGATTTGGAAGACATGAAGGACGAAAAATAATGGAGAAAAAAAATTAGGGTGTCGAGTTGTAATCGAGCCGAGCCCTAGAGTCATAACCGTGTCGAGCCCATGTACTCTTCGAGCTTATCGAGTCGAAGTTGTTCACGAGCTCTCAAGCCGAACTTCCCATGTTCAAGTTCGGCTAGAGCTTAATATTTTGTTCAAGCTCGACTCGCTAAGAAAATAGAGACGAGCCGAATCAATCTTTTGTCGAGCCAAGCTCGCGAGCTACTCTGTTCATTTAGCTACTCTGTTCATTTGCAGCCGTATTAGGGATGCAATCGAGCCAAGCCAAGTCGAGCTTTGCATGTTCAAGCTTGGATCGATTATAAATAAAAGTTATCGAGCTGAGCTCCAACTCGACCTTGAGAGTCATGTACAAGCTCGAGCTCGACTCGGCTCGACAAGAGCTTGCAAATTTCACGATACAGCTCAACTTCCAAACAATAATAAGTGGCTCACGTCTAGCTCGATTATACATCTAGACACTAATACTAATAAATGGTCACTAGTACATGGCTTGGTTATACAGATTGGCTCTCTTCTATTATAGGCTTAGATCGTAGGCTTTGGTCCATTGCCAGCGTCCTTTAACACTAATATAGACTTGAGCTGCAATGAGTCGAGTCGAGTGTTAACCGAGTCCGAACCATATTCGTCAAAAGGGTCGAGCCGAGTATCTTCGAGCTTAACGAGTCGAACTTGTTCAAGCTTGCCTCGGTAAGGGAATCGAGCTCAAAATTTTGTTCAAGCTCGACTCGTTACCCGAGTAGAGCTTTCGTTGAGCCGAACCAAGTCGAGCTCATGAGCTGCTCTGTTCATGTCCAGCCTTAAACAGCAATGCATAAATAGGATTAGGAACTCGCATATAAATTGAGAGTGTGCAAGTGAACTCTTGACGAGGCCTATCCTTTTGTTCAGTCACCGCATCTTGTTTAAGTGTGTACTGTGCATGGGCAAGAAGTCGATGAATAATGCCTAAGTGGAACATAAAGTCAATAAAATTAGATCTAAAGTCCTCCTTAGCATTACTACCAGGCCTAGGTTCCACACATAGTTTGCAGTACCGGCCGATACCGATCCGATACGTCCGATACGGTTTAGCATATCTGATACTGACCGATACCGACATTTTTTTTTTTGGGGGGGGGGTCTCTTTTTCGGTCTATTTAGCAAAAAAAAAAAAAATGGGACGAAAAAGACCAATCAACAAGGGTGTAAAAGCATATAAGGTTGTAAAATGTAAACAAATCAGCAAGGGTGACTACTTCATTCAATTTCAAAACTACTAAGAAAAACAGTGGAAATATTTAAAATTATGCCTAAATGTATAAAATATATTTTCTAACATGTTAATAATTTACTAATAATTATTTCCTTTTCGATACCAACAAATCCGAAACCGCCGATACTGCCGATACCTCCGATCCCAATACTCATAGAAATTGTCCGATATCGATACCGAATACCGATACTTCGAACCTTGGTTCCACACCATTGTCCTTGCACTGTTGTGGTTCTCTCAAAACGAAATTTACACTATCATGGAAAGATGAAGGGATAGTATTGGCCATCTTTCCTTAAAAGTCTAATGCAGGTAAGATAGAAAGGAGATGAATTTGATAAACTTCATAAAACTATCCTTATTAAAGGTATCTGATCATACCAAATAAAGACTGGAGAGTATACCTTTGCATAGACAAAAGAATAGGAAGTTTATGCGAACCAACATTGATAAGTCTCAACTCTCAAGGTGGCAGGAACACTAAAAACAAATCCAAAGTCTATGTGGACATTCCAAAGTCTACATTGGCAAGACCAAGCAACCAAAACTGGACATGAAAATAACCCAATCATACCACGACAAAGTGTTGAGTTAGGTGCAAGTGATGACTTAGAGAAGACAGAAGCGGGGGAGCGTGACTACCTAGAAGAGTCTAAAGGGAGCGTGATGAGAACGTGCGCTGATAAAAAATTTGTTTATTAATTATTGTCATCAAAATTTATAGATATCTTAATATTTATTGGAATTTATAAAGTTTCATTCAAAGTTACAGAGAGATCATTCGCATGTAATTTTTATGACGTAAAGGTAAGTAATCATTAGTTTCTTGTTACTTTGATGAACGTGTATTAGAAATTCTCCAACTTTCTCCCAAAAATTGTTCTCTTTTAAAATTTTAGTCATGTTATGGGATGCGCTCCCTTCGTCGGGAAAGGAGCTTCCAAGTCGCTCCTAAGTAAGAACCGCCGAATCGAGGTTCTTACTGAAATATATGACCTCCTAGCCCCTAGGAAATTCTGGCTTCTACTAAGTTGAACCCAAATGTAGTTCAACCCAGATCTAGGTCAACTTAGACTTTAGATAGTTCTTAATAAAGTGTACAACACCTCCATTCCTTTTTCTAGAAATAAGAGCCAAAAAAAAGTAGCAGCCACAAGCCGATTTCAGGAATGCTTTCTGGCAAGGCCGTCGAGATATGCACAAGAATGAAGCAACGCAATACGTGGTCTGGAAACCATTTCATGGAACAACTTTGAGAAAAAACATCCAGCATCAGCTTAAACTGTGCACACAGCACCCAACAGCAGGCAATACAAAAGAAGAAATGGCCTGGACAGGAGTAGCCAGAAAAATAGACCCATGGAGAAAAAAAACAGGAATAGCACTTATGAGGGTATTCAACTTCCAAAAGCAAATATATAAATATATTGAAATCCCTATGATACACAGTCTAACAACTAATTTAAAACAAAGAAGAAAAGTGAGGACTGAGGAGACACAGTACAAAGTGATCATCAGAAAGTGATTAGCTAAGAACATAGAAAAGCAATCTGGCTCAAACCTTATACCGCAATACACGAGAATCAAAATCTTTCCACATGTCTGATAATGCCTTTAAAAACTCAGTTTTCTGGATATTGTCTCTTTCCTGCAAACAAATAGAATAATCCAATTCATCGTGATATATATTTCTGGAGCCTGATTATCCAGCTCTTAAACTGCTACCTGAATATTTATCTAATTTAACTTAAAATATAAAAAAAAATCATACAAGCATGTGGTCCAGGAAACGAAGAGCACGCAACCTAGTATCATCCCGAAAAAATGAAGAACCTGCACAACAAAGATATATCGTTAGACATAGCAACTCTGACGATAACTTGAGCAAGCAGAAATGCTCCAATGGTAGCAATTAGCTTCATACAAAGCCAACAATGAACAAATAAAATTACAAAGGATATACATATTGTATGTGTAAGATACACATTCCATTGCAACAATATTTATTTACTTTTAGATAAGGTCAGTCATTAATGACCGTTATTGTCTTGTGCTACTATCACCAAGACCCCATCTCATTTAATTATTGCCCAGGCTGCGATTCGAACCCACGCCCACTCCCCCTCCCTTGCTACTGTTACCACTAGAGCTCCCCTTGGTGGTATTGCAACAATATGTTTACAACATAGAAAAGTAAAAAAAACACTGGTCGCCATGACATGCACCTGTGAAATCCATGGCACTTTGCCTAGAAGCCTCATTCTGGGATAACATCCTCTGCAAGTCCCCAATCAACTCTGGAATCATCGAGAAAGCCTCACTCGTTAAGTACGTCAGAGTATTCATATACTGCAAAGAAAAAGATAAAAAAATACTTTAATGTAGAAAGTAGACAAGTTTGCCAGTCACAATGATACAAAAAAACAAAATTTGAGAAATTAGCTTCCCTACATTTCTTGACTTAGCCACCATATATATTATTAGTGGTTTGGTAGATAGAACTCAAACTCCAAGATGACTAGCTGGAAAAATAGTATTATTTGATATGTGCTTAAAACTACAGATTAAGCAGCCTTGATGTAAAAATTAAAATATATAGGGTAAATTACAGGAAATTCCAATAATGTTTCTGGTTTTTCACAATTTCCCCCTAAAAGTTTTTTTTAGACCCAATTTCTACTCAAAGTGTTAGTTTAGAGATGCAAAATTAAATACATATCATTTCCACAACAGTTCATCTCATATATATATATATATATAAAATATATATATATATATATATATATATATATATATATAAATATATATATATATATATATATATATATATATACACACACAAAAGTTAAACAATCAAATCTCTCCTCCCTTCCTCGTATCCCCCTGGCAGCAGTGGCACTGGCGGCAGCCAGCACTGCAGCGGGACCCTACATCTCTTGCAGGTCTAGTCTGCTGCTCTGCCTCCACCCTCACTCTACCCCCCCCCCCCCCCCCCCACCCCAACAACAGTGCGGCAGCGAGCATCGTCGAATCCGGCGAGCTCTCCTCTCTCTCATTACGCACCCCAGGCTCCTCTTGCCCCCTCTCTCCTCTCCGCTCTAGCCTGCTACCTCCACTTCCCTTCACCACTTCCCAACCCCTACCCCGTACAGCAGCAGTAGCAACAGCAGCCAACATTGCTGCCATGTGAGGCCTCCCTCTCTTTGCACGTCCCACACCCTCCTATCTCCCCTCTTTATTGGGTTCAGAACCTGATCTGAATCATGCAACTAATGTAATACTCTCAAAATTCGTATAAGGTTGAATCCAGGTATATTTCCATATAGGAAGTACAAGATCAACTGCTAGACCGTGGAATGCCTACGTATTACCATGTAGTCCTTCAATGGACAAAAAGTTCATGAAGTACTGAGTCTACTGTCTACTGCATATCTCAGAAGTATATTGGCAAAATCCTAAAGGGATAATTTAAACTGCAACACTGTACTATCATAATATTGCCATGAAGGACAGTTATATGGGGGGAAATCAAGTATCGGAACGCACCATCTTAACATTGTTATGACAATCCAAAAGGGGCTTGCGGGCAATGAGATGGTAAGCTAGACAACCAAAACTGAACATATCAGAAGAACATCCAGCTGTGAGGGATTTGCTCCTAACCAGCTCAGGGGCAGTGTAGTTTAATGATGGTTGAAGAGGTAAAATATCATCCTCGACATCATACTCCTGGAAAAATACAAATCATATCTTAGAATTAGCATTAGATTGATGAGTATCAAAATTCAGGAGATATTCAATCCTATAATGGCTTAGAACATTACAAAACTAGCCCACGGTACTAAGCAAGCATCTGCATTTTATCTATGTTAGTTAAAACTAATTGTACCCACCATCATGACATAAGAATGCATAGACAATGTTTTCAGTACAAAAAAACTAACCGGGTAATGAAACTGCTGTGTGGAAGTCAAACCACCTGAGGCCTGATCAACAGGGATTGCAAAACCAAAACCACCAAGCTTCCAAGCTCCAGCTGCGGTAATAAAGACCGTCTGCAAGGCAAAATTTTGTGGATTATTAGTAACCAACAGACTCTGAGAATAGGAGTACCATGATAGTACCTAAAACTATATCCTACTTTCCCTAAGTTATAGAAATGTAAGGAATTGGTAAAATGCAAACAAAAAAGCATATATAAAAAGACATTCAAGCATATAACTGCTTCAACTTAGTAATGTAATGCTGTAATATCCACACATCAAGCTGAAACAACTCCATTTACAGAAATATGCTTCTACTAAAATTCTGAGAAGCAAAAAACGTTAAAGCAATGAGCATGCAAAGAAACTTTTGGAGTCAAAATAGACATCTTGTGCTGATAAAAAAAACTCTTACAAAGAACACAAATTATTAAGTAGATCCACTTACAAATGTACAGGATTAATAATATCAACTCTTACAAAGTTTATAGATCAATAATCTGCCAAAAAATGCAAGAACTATGTGCAGCAAAAGAATAACAAGAGTCACAAGACAAGGGGCACTGGCACACAAACAAGGGACTGAAGCCAAAACAATTGTAGTATGCTGAAAGAAAAACTTCTAGAAGAAGCACAATTAAATGGATTAAATTACTATAGACCATAGTTCATGAAGGCAGCAATGTGAGATTTTGGTATCGTTTGGATGAACATGTTGAGCTCAAAGTTGTAAGTATTCTTACAGCTATTCTGTAGCAAGACGATGATGAAAGAATTATCCGTTATTAGCTTCACATGGATATCACGTATTACAGTAATTATTGTGTTTGACCACATCATAATTAGAAGGAAATGTGCAGCAAGTTTGGCAGTAGTACCATTCTATATTTTTAGTTTCCTAATACTCAATTTGCTGGTCGGAGCCCACAAGTAACAGACCAACTTTTACATGGCCCGTTACTCAACAAAGGCCAGCCTAAGATAATGAACAGTGCCCTTTCTCCTCCTATGATTGGGCTATTGGATAACATTTAAGAGATGCCTCATTTATCCAGGCATTTAAGAAATATCATTAAGAGAAACTGATCCCAAAAATCAAAAGAAGATAAACTTCCAAACTTCCAGATACGGGCTAGCCAAAAATGAAATTGCCACAAAACTATCAGTTCCTAAATTCTGAGACAAGATGGTTTCACCATTTAATCATAATTATCAGAGGTTAAGGTCGATCTAAACCAAAATATTTTCCATATATGCAACATGCCAGCTATTGAACAACTTATTAGAAAACAATACAGTCAATATGAAATGTCACGAAATCTCCCGCTCTTCAAGGATATCCCCGGCGTCAAGTAACTTGTACTAGGGTGTATGTGCGACTCGTTTAGCTCTTGAGTTCAAATAAATGAAACAAATTTTCCAGTACCAACTGCCAGCAACATAGGATAAAGTGGAAGAAGGGCACTTATTACCTGAAAATGAGGATCTATCAATCTATCATACATACCTATCATACCTATATTGTTTTTGTATAGAATATCTATATTGTTTGTATATGGAATTTATGGTTTCCATTAGTGCAAATCCGATCACCTTCATTTGAGATGAGAAGAAATTCCACATTGATAGCAAATAAGTTATCCATAAGCACAAAAAATAGTACTATAAGAAACAAAAAAAAAAATCATGTTCTTATTCTTGAAAGAACTTACTAACAAGGTCAGCTACCTAGCCAACTTTTATAATTAAATGTTGTCACTCTATGGATAGCCTTTTTTGTTGAAAAGTTATCTCCACAAGGTCACTGTAGATGAGAAAACTTTGACGACGAACAAACTTGCACTGATTTGGCAGGAGTCAAGGTATGCACCAAACTTGAGCCCCAACTTCAGAAAATGAAAACCTGGCACATGTTTTGAGTGGGTTCTACAGAAGATCTGTCTGCAACCTCCAAACTAGGAAGCTTAACATTAATGTTAACTTCCGGCTCTAAAGTTCAGGACCAAAAAGAAGAGAGTTAATGTTGTCAAAAAGGCCTTATCATGTTAAGATCAAGTTCTGATTAATGATTGATGTCTCAAATAGTTCTTCAACTGAATAGGAATCTTCCAAGAGAGAAAAGTGAGTGACAAACCAGGATGCCTGGAAACTGGAAAGTTCCTATCTTGTACGCTTTATTTATAAAGCTAATGCAAAAAAATGTACTCGTAAGCTTCAATGTATTGGATGCCTACCTAATGTGGATAAACATGTGGATGAACACATTAACTTGTCAATAGAAGTTCCACTACCTTCTTGATACCTATTTGTACATGATACATAGTGCTACTCCAACAAGTGACACATATGCCTACACTGCTTAATCAGTCAAATCACTGGCTTTAACAAGTGACACATATGCCTACACTGCTTAATCAGTCAATCACTGGTTTGCAACATAAAAAATAATACTCCAACTCTATGGCTCAGCTACACCAATCACTTTTCTCCGTCCACCTCGATTAAACCTGTCACATTGGCAACCATTGTATGTTATCTACTCTCATGCTCCAAATCTGTTCTGGATTACCCTAGTCCTAGCAGCTGCTTTCTCAACAATCCTGTCATTCCTAACCATTGTACCAATAATTTTATGTTGCATATGCTTCATCGATCATCCAAAAAAAATTGGGTGGTCTAGTATTCAAACAATGTGTAACCTTACGTTCCAGACTTCTAGACAGACCCGCCAGGACAAAATATTATACATGGAAGCTATTGGAGGTAGTCCATGCTTTCTTCTTCTTTTCATTATTATCTGTGAATTGTTGATGAATACTCAATTGTTGTCTTTTTGTAGTCCGGCCAAGGTCTGAATAGTAGGTATAAATCATAGTCAAATGTTTTTTTCATATCTATTCAATATATTCCATGCTCCGGATATTAGAATCAATATCCAACGAGGTAGAATCATCTTGATAGAGACGGCATTCTCATTCTTTGTGTTATTCCGTGCTCCAAATACTAGAATCAATATCTACTCATCCAACTTAGCAGTCTCCTTTATCAATAGTTTTTTTTTTTTACCAACACTAAAGATTCATAACTTCGTAATTGCCTGGTCACATAGTAACTCATCTCTCCAGTTCAACAATCTGACTCTAAAACTATGGACAATGTCCTTCACTTAATCTCGCTTTCATGATTAATGATGGCATTTGCTACCAATCAGTGTGAACTATTCTCTATAACATTTTCCTCCTCATAACTATGAATCAATGGAAATCTAACTTATACTTCATGTTTCTACTTATGTCAAATATTTCACTTCCTCCTAGCAGTTGGTTACAGCACAAATTAAAATTGGGGTTTCCAGGGATTCTCGCTAGCCATTTATAAGCTTTGTTCAATGCATAATTATGTAATCTTATAAGGATTTGTAGAATGTCCTCAACTTACTGCATCTCCAAAGAATTCTAAGCAATATGATCATTCTGAAGCTAACTAATAAACAAGACAGTAGAAGGAATTTGTGACCATATCAAACATCATAGACTGAGGTATTAAATCCAAGCATCAGGCAAAAAGAATTTAAGGCTTAAATATTACAAGCATATAACAAGCAATCATCAGCTGCATAACATTAAATTGAATGCTACATTTAGTAAGAACATAACCTCAGGAGATATGGCTCGATGAATAAGGTGAGCATTATTGTGAAGAAAATCTAAAGATTCTGAAACTTGGAGAAGCCCATGTTTGACCTCCAACAGCCCCATTTCCTGTGTCACTTATCAAGATGTCATACCAATTGAAGAAACGATGCATGAGTTACATATAAATAAAATTACACCAACTGAAAAACGAGATGCGTGAATTGCAGTATCATATATTACCACAGCTCAACAGAGCAGCAAAAGTGTAATAACAAATATGTATGATTACCTCGTAAATGGCATAATTCAGAGCACAACAAAAAAAATTATATCGCAATTATAAACAAGGACGATTAAACCGTCACAACCCACTCGATACCCTGTATGCACCGCATGCAGGCCCCATTCCACCCAATCTCATACGAAGGCAGAAATTGGCATTTGTTATAAGATCTAACTCAATCTTCCCTGATGGTAAGGATACACTATATACCATCCAAATCTCAACAGTTCTTGGACATAAATGTCACCGCTGCCTATGCTGTACCCGATGCGAAAGAGACACGATTCAGACACGGCAACATGGATTCGGCACCCAATTTGGTGTGTCCTAGTGTATTTGGATATGTGTTACGTGCTTCCTAGCCGCTGTTGAACCCCAGGCATGGTGTTTTCGGCTCTAAGGATGACGATATCTGCCATTTTAAAGGAATAATAGCTAAATCAAATAGACTACAAGAACATTCTGCTAGATTAAGTGCGAACGCCTCAAGCCCGCCAAGTCGGTCTAGCACTCCAAATGCATTTGCATACTAAAGTGCTCAAGGAACAATAGCTGTAAGGCCCTCATGTAGATACATAGAAAACCCATGAGCGCGGCAATCATTTGAATACATAACTAAGAAGCACCGACACTCCAAAATCGGTCCCACTACACAGGACACTCCAAAATTGTGTCCGCGCAAAAAAAAAATCGAATCACTAGTATCAAATGCAGTTGATTTACTTATAATGTGACGGGAAAAAGAGAGATCGTAACGGAACGGAACGGAACGGAAACGTACCATCCCCTTGAGCTCCTTGGGAACCTCGCCGACATTCTCGAGATTCCCCAGCGTGTTCGCGACCGACGCGAACAGCGGCTCGGTGACCATCGCCATGGCGTGCTTGCTCTCGTCGAGCGCCTGCACGACGTGCACGACCCCGGGGTGCCGGATCCGCACCATCCGCGCTGCGTCGGCCCTGACGATCTCCAGGAAGCCGTCCTCGGCGGCCTTCGACAGCCCCGCGCGGGTGCGGGCCTCGGAGAGGGCCCGCTTGTCGAGGACCCAGACGCAGACGAGGGGGGTACTGGGTGGAGGGGGCGGAGGGGCGGGGGCGGGCGGAGTAGAGGCGCCAGTGGAGGCCGTGGCCGCCGGAGCCGACCTGGCCGAGGAGGTCGTAGTCCTGGAGGGGCCGGGGGCCGGTGACGTCCTGGACCGTGGTCTGGACCGTCTTCTCGATCACCGCCGCGGTCTTGGCGAACGCCTGGGTTAGGGTTTTCATGTTGAGGACATGGCCGATCGGAGAAATTTAGGGTCTCTCTCTCTCTCTCTCTCTCTCTTCCCTTTCTTTCTTTTGATCGGGAAATAGAGAAGGGATGCTTTGCGGTGAAGGAGACGGGTGGTTTGATGAGTTTGATGGGTGTGGGGGAGGCTTCTTGGATTTACTTACTTAACAGGGGTAATTAATTGGATTCACAAATGAAGCTTTTATTTACAATCTACAATATGCAAATAGATACCCCCTTTTTTCTGGTTCACTTTATTTGGGTTAGTTGAAAAATAATTAGCAATTTATTTTAGACACTCAAGTTTGGATCCTTGTTAGCAATCACCCGAATAAAACGCATATTATACGCAAATTTTTCCGTATCTTACATAAACGTACAATACTTACGTACTTTTAAAAATTTCGAATTTGTACGCGAATTTTAAGCCTGTGGAATTTTAAACACGTACCGTACGAATTTTAAAAAAAATCGGCCAAAAAAACGTGACCGAGAAATCCAACTGTCTTGACTTTAGTGACTCTTGTTGTTATTAGATATGAGTCTATTTTTGTTCATCCACCAAAACTAGATGGAATGTTCACCTCCTAATAAAAATATGACACGTGGCATTTTTATCCCACACAAACCACTTTATAAGTGGTTTTGTTCACTCACCAAAGTGGTTTTGTACAACGTGTCATATTTTTATTGGGAGGTGAACATCTCACCTAGTTTTGGTCGGTGAACAAAATGGACTCTATTAGATATTAAGACTGGCACAATTTTCAAAAATTATCAAAAGAAAAGAAGAAAATGTCTTACAGTAACCAAAAAAAAATACCCAAGAGTCTTTACACATGTTGCTTGCAACAGTTAAAGAAAAACCTTTCAGTTTTCCATCCTACTTTCACTTCATTTTCGTTATATAATGTTCACCCACTCTATTCTTATTCTCACACCGAACCCTTGTTTATGAAGGAGTAGAGGTGGGTGGGCCCTATATATATGCCGAATTTTTAGTGCCAAATTTGTTCATATGAAATGTACTAAACACGAATTAAATCTAATCCGAATGTTTTTCGTTAGACGAATTTTTTACCAATTTTTTGACCGTATTTTACTTATATTGTGCCGATTTATATTCGTATTTTTATCGTTCCGAACTTTTTCTGTTTGCCGAATTGCTAACAAGGGTTTGGATAATATTTTACTAATTTATATATATCAAATTCTTTCATGTGGGAGAAGAATCTAGAATAAATACCATGGAATTGTCAACTTGGCTGGCTTGATGAATTTTTAATGGTCCTGTACTAATTCAATGACACTTTGAGAATGGATTGATCTGACTTTACTAATTCAATGAAACTTTTTATATATAATTATGGGATAAATATTAAAGAATTCAAAACAAGAGTAGTATGCTATGGAATATTTCTTCCTTAGTTGTGAAGAGTCCCGAAAAATGTACAACAATAATAACAACAACAACAACAAAATATCTCGGATTTTGGAGTCGACTAATTCTTGCATTCAATCTTTATGCTAAGGGCCATGTCTCTAAAGATGTATCCGTGAATTTTATTTGTTCAAATCTTTTGAATCCCGGATGAGCACTCTTCCGTTTGAAAAGAGAACTATCATTCGTTATATTTAAATCAACAGCAGTATTTAAACCGAGAAGGAGATACTATTTTTTTAAAGAGAATTATTTGATGAATATATGGTTAAATTATGATTTGGTGAAGTATTGTTCAGTTCAGTTGTTTGTGACTTTCCTTTCATATTGTAACAAAGAAAAAGAAGAAGATAAATTTCATTTTCATGTTAAATGACAGTACAAGAACAAAAGAAAAAAGAAACTTCATTTCCGTGTTAAATCAGAGGAGTACAAGAAGAAGAAAAAAAAATCACCAATAGGCTGTTTAAATATAGATTCTGACTATTTGCTAAGCTTTGTTCAGAATTCAGATGCTTGTTAGTGCATGGAGAACGGGGGAGGTATTACCAGTCTGCAAATTAACATGTAAGCTAAGAATACAAATCTCTGTTCTGCAGAGTTTTTTGGGGTCGAAATATCGCAAATTTGCAACAAGAAACTAGTGACTTTCTTACAGAAATCTGTACCTATTTTCAGAAACATCAACCTATCCATTTAACACATTTACCTCTATTGTGTCCGCCAAGAAAGTGACAGAATCTATGACATTTCAATAAAATGATACTAACGGTTTCCAACTTGGTACCATTCCAAAGCTCAGCCTGATGCAGTTTGCTCAAATAAACTCGCAAGTCATAAAGAGCAGTGTTCGCATCACAAAATTAACATTCATCAGCAGAGAAAGAAACGAGAGATCTGCACAACTGGGCTAAAAGTGGACCATGGGTGGCATACTCCGAACCTATAGTACAATCATCTTGATACTCAAGAGAGGTCAAAGTTTTCCAAAGAGCGTCCTGAAACAGATTCACACTTTAAATACAGTTCTCTAGTCCCACTCCACAAGACCACGTTCAAACACACAAAATAGTTCAAAAACTCAAAATAGTTCAAGACAGTTCTCTAGGCCTCTAGGCCTGCTCCGAACATTCTCTCTATCATCCTTCCATCACATGATGATACGAAGAAAACCACATCTAAGTAACAAACATGCAACTTAACCTACGTCTCCCCCAAATCTTAATTTTTGCCCTGTCGTAGCTCTGGGCGGACAAAATCTGCATCCTGGGGCACTGATATATCAACAGTTGGCCTCAATTGAGCACAAACTTCAATGGCACCATGAACAGGATCAGACAAGAAGTTGCTGAGCAGGTCCTGATTAATGGGTGTGCTCTTGTCAACAGCCACAAATGCCTGCTGCGTAAGAATGTAATCAAACCGCGGGGCCCATTTCCTCGACCCCAATCTTGCAGTTGTGGAACAATTGTCAACCATGAATGAAACCCCGCGAGCATGCATGAAAGGATTCAAAGAATCCACCGCCTCAATCACACTTTCATTGATGATCTCCGAGTATGAATGGCCCTTCTTCCTCAAAACCTCAATCTGTAAATTTGTGCAAAATTATGAGTTTTCAGTAAATTGAGCAGATTTAAACTTGTTTTCTTCCAGACATGATCACAATCTTCACAAATTTTCAAAAATTTGCGAATTATTCGTAGCTATTTAGCTGAATGGATCCATCCACCAATAATTCACCCATTTGCGACTTAAACCTTTTAGTTCGCAGTTTATTCGCAAATAAATCACTAAATCGCAAAAATTAGTTATCTAAAACAAGGGAGCTACCCCTGCAAAAATGCACAGCATTTAATGAAAATGAGCACGAGCCTAGAAGAGAACCAATCTAAAAAAGCAAGCTTGATAATTCTATTTATAAGCAGCCTCTTCTTTCCTCCTCTTATCCCTTCCGATGCGGGACTAAAACATGGTTCCCTTTCTTAACCACTTCTCTTCAGGAAGGTTTTGAAAAGTTTGTAAAATAAACACAGTTCTAAAAGTCAGTTATGTTAACCATGTTTTCTTACACTCAACTAAAAAGTCAAGTCTACCTCATGCTTGTGGTGACCAATAGAGGTTGTTCATGGTAGAAAGTATGGGAAAAGGATATAGTAGTTGTGCATAAAGGAATGATCAAATGGAAATATGACCTGCTAAACATAGGATGACATCTATAATTCTTATACGTAATTTTGATTACTATATTCACATTTCTAAACTTTTTGGAAATATGTATATCATGACTATGTTTTTCATACATTTAACTATATTTTTCTTATTTGAACATTACCGAATTTTCCGACTTTTGCCAAATTTCGAACATTTCAATCTCGCAGAATTATCCCCCAACATTGAACTTGAGACTACCAGGTAAAGTGACAGTAAATTGGACATCATACTGTACTTGGCCTCTTTTCACTGGAACAGATTTCAAAAACAACAGTCTACAAAGTATGACAGCCCCCCCCCCCCCCCCCCCCCAACCGCCACCACACAACAATAACAACCACCCACCATCCCCACCCCTTCCACAAGTTAAGGGTATCATAATCAAATTATTTGCTGTAATTTTTCCGAAACTGAAGGTACCAATGAAACTAATGGATTATGAAATTTTTATATTAAAAGTGCTATTGCAACCAAGCCAACGCTCTAAGGCATCACCAAAGAGTGAGCGAAGGTATACCTGAGCCATCATTAAAGCCACATAAACCCCAGCAGTAAACGGATGCAAAGGTCCCAAATCCCCTGCAGGCCGGGTAGCACGAACTCCCTCACCAACTTTCCACATCCGACTCTGATCAATTTTTCCCATTGGGAATGCAGGAAGCCCATCCTTTTCCTGTCATGTCAAAGCATATTGTATCTTAATTCATTAAATCCATTTGTTCTGCTCTTCTCATTTTACAGATTTTTATACATCCCTTACACAGGATAAGTTTAAATGTTTAAAACAAGCCACTAGGGCAAGTAAATTGTGAAAGTAAATCAGATTTAAGAGCTTACGTAAAACCGGCGTCCAGCCAAAACAACACTACGGATCTCATTTCCACAGGCAACATCTTCGTAGCATTCGTACAATATATCCATGCAAGGATAGTATGATGCACAATATGCCGCATTAAATTCTTTCTTCCCCCCCTCAGACAAAGAGTTGTACACAGAGAGCATTCCCTAGAATTATACATTCCCATGAGTCCAATGCTTGCTGTGATAAACTAAATTCTCGAGTCTGGTCTCTTATTTGATACAAGTATACAACTAAAATTACTGATAAAAAATACCTTCTTCGAAATGGTTCTTGATACAATTCCAGTTACACACTCCACAGTGTTCTTGTAAGCCAGCTCTTCGCTCATTCCATTCTCGGTGTACCTTCTAAATAGGGCCTCCACAATTCCATGGACAGCACCAAGCAAAATGCCTAGATCCAACCAAACAGTCAGAGCACATGCAATAAAAACATAAGAGAAACATTTAGCATGTTATTGAGCTCACCACGCTCCCCAAAGATGTCACTCTTGTATTCCTGCTCTAAAGTAGTTGCAAATGTGAAGGGAGATCCCAAAGCAACTGACCATCCTAGAGCAACATCTGTAGCCCTACCATCAACATCCTTGGAACAGAATATAGATGGTAAGATATGGTTGGTTGGCCCAACAATTTCTAATCAAACTAAACAAATGAATGACCTTACTTTCAATGGGGCTGTCTGGAGATACAAGTTTCTATCCATGTGTGAATATATTACAGGAAAAGTCTGCAGTGTGGGAAATATTATACCTGGTGAACTGCAAAACTAGAATTGATGCCAGCACCATTAACCTCTTTTCCCTGCACATAAAGCCTCCTAACTGAGGGACCCATACCCTTGGGACATACAGCAATCACACTAATGTTCTCGGGAAAATCAAGGCCTGCGGACTGTAAATGACCAAGAAGAAAACCATGTGACAGACCCAGGATGCTGTTTGGTTTCATGTGAGAGAAAATCTTTTCATAATTGTCAGCCTGCAGAACAGTATCAAGAGGTACACAGTTCAACCAATGTTCCAGAAGTACTACTACATACTGGTAAATCATAACTAGTTTTCAAATGTTCCACAATAGCATGGTCTTCAGGACAACAAAAAACTGGAAATACATAGGAACTGATATTACATGGAAGAAAATTAAAGGATTATGAGCAGCATATAATTTCATTGTCAGGCATACGTAAATCTACTAATGATTCTATAAGGTGTGTCTAAAGCTCAGGACACATAAGGGCATGTATGGATAATAAATCTACCAATCTGTGTACCTAGATCAACTAACCTGTGCCGCATCTGAAATCAAGAGCAACAGAAGGTCGCTGCCTGAGACAGTTTCCCATATATCGCCTAAGGTTCCATTCTCTTCGGTGAACCCAGCAGCCCGCGCTTCATTAAAGGAAGAAGAACCTTTCCTCAGACCAATCTGCAAAAAAAAAAAACAAAGAAAAAAACAAAGAAAAACATGTTACTACAGCATACACATGCAAAAAGTTATATGGTAAACATATGGGAAGGAAATAGAATACTAAGGAAAAAAAAAAACAGTAGCATTAGACATGATAGTCAAAGGCGCGCCTCACACAAAGGCGCAGCAGTTGCGTCTCGCCCCTCACTAGGCAAGGACCCTTTCTCCGCGCACATCCAGGGCGCGCCTTTCAGCAAGGCACAACCAAGAAAAGGTACGCCTAGACGTGCCTTATGATTTTTTTTTATATATACAAAAAAATGAGGCATGAAAATAACACCTCGTATAAGTGGGAGGCAGATGGCCCTTTCCACGGTTGCCAAAGTTGGTTAGAACTAGAAGAACTAAAATTTACTAAAAACGTGGTAGGGAGAATACAAACTCTTGTTAGTTCAGTTGATTACTACTGCTATGCTAGTTCACTTGGTTATGTTTTAACATATTTTTGTTGGTTTAAATATGTTATTTGGTTTTATTCCTTATAGTACTAATTTATTTATTTATATTTATATTATTTATTATTTGTGCGCCTCGTTTCCCTCGGACGTGCGCCTTAAGTGCACCTTGCGCCTCGGACAATATGGACCCTTTGCGCCTCAAGTGCGCCTTGCGCCTTTGACTACCTTGGCATTAGATCAATGTTTCTTGGCTTTCAATCTAGCTAGGGAACAAGAATGATAGACTTACCCCCAAATTATTGGGGTTGGCTACATGATTACTTTTCCAGGTTTTACTTCATGCAGCTCACTTAAGGCAATTTCCAAACTGGATTTTTCACTACCTCCTCAATCCAGGTTTATTTTGGTTTTCCACTCTCTTTGAATCTCCTTAATGGTGTCCCTAATTCTCCCAGTAAGGCGCATCCATCAGCACCACGGATCAATTATCATAGGATCAATTATCATACGCAAAAAAAGAGAAATAAAGACCGGACTCATTAAAAGGTTTCAAGCGAATAAGGTTTTTTTTATCGTGTTTCGTAGACTAGAAATAATTCATGGCCAGTCAAATGGCTAGAATAACCAAATTTCATGACCACTTGTTAGAACGAAATGAGTTTTAGTACATATCTGCAATAGAAACATTTTTCTATTAAATTACCCTATATTCTGCCTGGGAACCACCTCATAAGCCTCTATTCGTTGATCAAAACCATGCATAGATTTGTTTACTCTATATTCTTCCACTGATAGTCTCAACCAGTCTAGAACGGAAATAGCTTTGATAGTCTATCGTCAACAAACGTCTTTTTATTCGCCGTTGCTTAACCTCTCTCAGAGTACCATAGTATGATCCGTAAGTTTAATTTCCTCCAATAGTAGATAAAACTTTGTATATTTTCATTACTTCTATAAATAGGTATTGAAGTGTTTCCCCTCCAATCCATTATCAAGCATTTTCTGTCTTTGTTATGTGATTTCTTTTAATAGATAGTCGGGCATACTAACCTTAGTAACATCTTGTCTTTTAAACACTTACAAAACTCGATAAAAATGTCCCCAGGTCTTACAACTACATGAGAAACTAGATCCTCATTCAAATTAAAAAATAATGCTAATCAAGGGAAAAACAAGTTGTAAGCAGGATCAGTAGCATTCTTGGATTCTTGAGTATTTAATTCAAAGGAAAGTGTGTGCTGAAAATCCCAGGGAGGTAAAAACCTATGCAATTCAACTAAATTCTACAGTTGAAAACCGCTTGGACTTGAATTCATAAAATGCTTGGATATCATCTTCAGTTATTAAAAAGTGTACTAAAAACAAATAACAAGAAGACATGTTCTCAAAGGTGACCACCTAGGTGACCAAATGCCACCTTAAACAAAATAAATATAACACATCAATGATCAATAATAATAAGAATTGTCAAATTCTTGGCAAAATATTCAGTACAAATCATAAAGTCTTAGTTCCTTTTGTTCCTATGTTGTCAAATCGTGCTACATATCGTGTAACAGTTTGCTTGATTATTCTGTCATTTAACAGTTTGCTTGATTATTCTATAGTGTACCGTAAAATACACTATCCCATTGAACAAAGGTGACCACCTAGGTGACAAATGCCACCTTAAACAAAATTAACATAACACAACAATAATAAATAAAAATTGTGAAATTGTCAAAATTCTTGGAATCAATTTTCTTCTTCCAAATCATTAACTTTCTTCGTCTTCATCACTTTTTCCTTTTAATTCCTTCTTCCACGCAATCAATTTTCCTACCAGTTGCGTACACCGTCACTTCTATCACGTTCATAAAATAACTTATATTGATGCAGTACAACATATTCGTTTGGTAGAGAATTCAACTGGCTCGTTAAAGAAAAACTTTCCAAGTAAAATCTCTTAATTTTGGATATATTTGCCTTAGTGTTAAAAAGGATCGCAGTATCGGTATCGGACCCTTCCTATGAGTATCGGGATCAGTGGTATCGGCAGTTTGGGATCGGAGTATCGGAAATTCTGGTATCGGAAAGCAAATTAATTATTACTAAATTACTAAAAAATTAGAAGAAGAAAAATATTTTATATATTTAGGCATAATTTTAAGTATTTTATGTGTTGTTTCTTAATAGTTTTGAAATTAAACGAAATAATAGTAACCCTTACTAACTAGTTTACATGCGTTAAATAAATTTTCTTCATTTACATGCTTTTACAACCTTACTAAGCTTTTATGTTCTTGGTGATTGGTCTTTTTTAATTCAATTTTGAAATACCACCAACGTCGGTATCGGCCAGTATTGGTAGCGGTCGGTAGTGGATCGGGACATGCCACATCGTACCGGTATCGGATCGTTATCCGCTGTTAATGCAAACTCTAAGTATAACTTGTTTAGCAAAGAAAACATCAAAGATTCACATCAGAGAATTCAAGTTGACTTCACATAATCAAAGTCCCAAAGGAAAGAGGAGAAATATTTTTTCATATATTGGTAGTCCACCCACCTAGTCCATTGAAAGTCTTATACAGGTCGGGTCAGCTTGACTCGTTTTAAGGCAGGTCGGGTGTGGGCCCAAACTTAACGGGTCATTCTTAAACATGCCGGTCAGGGACTGACTGGAACGAGTCGACCCGAACCCAATTGACACCCCTACCAACATGGCAATCATTACAAAGTAAAATCGACAACTAAAAGTGAAACTAAAACAGCAGAAAGTTAGACAACCATTTAAGTTCTTAACATCAATAAATTCATCCTTTCAAGTTTCAACATCATAAAGTCAATACTAGAAAGGTTTACAGAAAATTGCAAAATAAGCATCAAAGTTTCCTACAATTGTAAAAATAGCATTAACTTTGGAGAATTTCCAATTTGAGCATCCAACCGGACTTTAAAAGTCCGGTTGGTGATGTCACTTCTAGATTTTTTTTTTTTTTTTGGTTAACGAAGTGGATTAGCGCGAGGTTGGGGGGTTATGGGTTCAGCCGGACTTTAAAAGTCCGTATGATGACGTCAGGTGACGCTCACGACCGGACTTTTAAAGTCCGGTTCACTTAATTTTTTTTTTTTTTACGCGGTTGGGGGTTTACTGCTGGCAGTTGGGGGTTAAATGTTAGCAGGTGGGAAGAAAGTTTATATGGTGCTGGAGGGGGGGGGGGGGGGACTTCTTTTTACGGCAAGTAAAATTTGAGAAGGAGAAGGAGAAGAAGCAGCAGGCCAGCAGCTACGATAGGTAATTTTTTTGTGTATTTTTTTGGTAGTGATAGTTTGTAATTTGTAGTGATAGTTTCCTATAGTAATTTGCTAGAAATTATGTAAAAATATTTTTGTAGAAATTATTTGTAGAAATTATTTAGAAATTAATTTGTAGAATTTATTAGAAATATTTGTAGAAATTAATTTGTAGAAATTATTAGAAATATTTGTAGAAATTAATTTGTAGAAATTATTACGAAAAATTGTAGAAATTATGTAAAAATTAATTTGTAGAAATTATTAGAAATATTTGTAGAAATTAATTTGTAGAAACTATTACGAAAAATTATAGAAATTATGTAAAAATTATGTACAAATTAATTTGTAGAAATTATTAGAAATATTTGTAGAAATTATGTAGAAATTAATTTGTAGAAATGTATTAAAAAAAATTGTAGAAATAATTTAGAAATAAATTTGTACAAATATTTGTAGAAATAATGTAAAAATAATGTACAAAATATTAAATTATTTAAATTACGAAAATTAGTAGAATATTTGCAAAAATATTTGTAGTAATAATGTAGAAATTAATTTGTAGAAATTATTAGTAGTTTTTTTCGTATAAAAATTTGTAGAAATAATGTAGAAATATACATTCGTGACATATTTTTAACTACCCAAAAATTTGTGGTTAAATTTAGTTAAATATAGTTTTAACTATGACATATTTCAGATGGAAACAAAAAACGATGGACGTATTCCTGGTGGACCCACCACGCCGACTATCGTTCAGGAGCGACAGTCACACATTTCTGACCGCGTCTTCTTAGGATCGGTAATTTTCCTGCTGAATAAATTATGCCTCTTAGAATAAAAATATTCACGAATTAACCAAAAATATTTTACAGTTATATGACTATCCTCCAGACGTTAAGCACTTAAGCTACGTGAGCATGGGGAATGGCATCACGGTTGGGAGCTATCATTTCTCCAAAAACAATTGGTGGAGTTATTTGGATTTTCCCACGTCGACGCAGTTCGTCTCAGACGTCACGATAGGGATCTTATTTTGAGTCTGGTCGAGGGGTGGTGGCCGGTACGGAACACATTCCAGTTTCCGATGGGTGAGATTATGATCAACTTGGCTGACGTGGCGATGATCTTGGGGTTAGCGATTAACGGTACCCCTGTCTATTTTGATGAGAGTGCACATGTGGGGGACCTCATAAGGAAGTATCTAGGACGTGATCCAGCACCAGATCAAGGTACCAGTGCTGGTATCAAGCTTACTTGGCTTCGTGCCAATTTCCAGCATATTGACCACATCGGCTCCGAGTATGTTACTTCAGATGACGCACGGGTACGTCATACATATTTTGTACGCTTAAATTGTAATATTCCAATTTAATACCAACAAATGTTCTCGTTTTCAGGTAATATGCTGCACCAGAGCCTACTTATTAAGCCTCTGTGGGTGTCTTTTATTTCCTGATGGGTCGGCAAACAAGGTTTCCGCTTATTTGCTACCCTTTTTTGAAAACTTGGGCCGTCGTACACAATATTCCTGGGGTGCAGCAGTCTTGGCCTATCTCTACAGCTCGATGACTACTTTTGTTTCTGTTAGAGAAGGGGCAAGTTTGCATCGGGGTATCTCTGGCTGTGTGTCTCTCATACATGTACAATTGACAAACCGAGTGAATTTTTTATGTCTATTGTACATTTTTTTATACCGCAAATATTTTTGATGTGCAGCAATGGTCATATGAACATTTTTTTATCGGTCGGCCACTTAGCCGCATCCCACTAGGCCAGCGGATCTTTCCGGCAGGAGTTAGATGGAACTCCAACAATATGGATACCGCTCACTGTCTTACACGAGTGGTATCCGTTTATCGAAACAATTTCGATACAATAGTTGCCCCCGAGGTAAATATTTTATCTTAATTACATTTCACTTTTAGCTTTGTCGATACAATATGAACTATAATATTTTAATGTGACATAGGTAAACTGGACTCCTCAATCGTGCTCGCAGGAGGTGATGTTGTTGAGAGTAGTAGACATAGATATTATGTCATGTACAATTCGTACATTATGTTTCATCCCGCTGATCGTGTTATGCGACAGTTAGGGTTGAAACAAGTCGTACCGTTAGACCCTCTGCCCTCTAGTATTGGAAGATCACGTATCAGAGCGCGAATTCAACTACATTGTTTAGGATGGGAGGAGTGATATGCCACGCATGACGTATGCCACGCATGACGTGACCTACATGTCAGCAGTTGTGGATGATGACAATGACTGTAAGTTACAAATTATAATACTTATAGATAAGGTCAAATTTCTAGTAAAGCTTATATTTTAATTTTGTACAATGAATGCAGTTTATGGCACATATCACTTCTTGATCTGGTACGGTGTTTCGTGCATCCAGAATCGCCGATATGTCTATGAGGAGGCTCAGGTTACTCAGCGAGCAATGGATGATTTTAGTCATCGTATCAGGACCATGCAAGTAAATACGATGGTATGTGCATAAATCTAAATCAAATAAACAATGATATATACATGTTTATGTGTGTGCTGCATTAAACACAAGTATATTTTCCATTTTAGCTGGAGCAATGGGAAGCCGCTTCCCAGGACCCCTCAGCCGATCTACATTCGCTGGTACAGTCATCGACGCAAATGCTCCATCAACCACATATGCCCCCTGTGCCACCGTTGGAGATCCCTGAGGATCAGCCTATTGGTCATGTCCAACAGAGACACCCACGTCGTTGGAGAGAGGGTTTGGCGGAGGGACCGTCGCATCCATATGCCGGGGAGGGCTCGTCACATCATTCATATGCCGCGAAGGGCCCGTCGCATCCATATGCCGGGGAGGGCCCGTCGCAACCATGTCAGCCGGAGCAGTCCTGGTCGCCATGGGATTCTCGTATACTCGTTGTTGGCCTTAGTGCATCACAACCACCGGTGGATTTGATGGGAGGCCTTGAGTCGCAGGAGGAGATGACTTGGTCACAGCTTCATCGAGAGTGGAACGCGGGGTCGTGGGAATATCCTTCGCAGCCGACCCTGCCGCCGTCAAACACCGGTGAGTTTGATTGGAGGTCTTTTGCTGAGGATACCTGCAGGACAATATTTGACACACCGCCACCGCCTTACACCCAGACCACTACAGAAGAGGCCGGCGATGACTATCAGCCATTGCCAGGGGAGACACCGGAGCAAACAGCGGCTAGACGGGCTAGACTGGGTCTTAGGCCAGTCGATCGTAGACACTATGATAGGATGCATAGAGGTGATTATTGACTTTGATGTAGTGGATGTGTAAAAACTATTTAAGTTCTAATGTTAATGTTAACCCAAATTTGGTACTCTCGTACACTTTCTTCTGTTGTGTCCAATGCCCCCGCAGTTGCTGCAATGAAGATCTCTTGTCCACAGCTCCCTTGTCAAAAAACGATTTTTTTTTGTCTGCCAGCTGTACGTCCGACGTTGGGTACTCCAATTTCACCTCTTACCAATTCAGCTTTTGGAGTATATGGAGATGGAATCCCTTGCATACATGGCGCATATACACTTTTAAGCTTTTCAACAGAAAATTGTTCAGGATAATAGCTTTCTACTTGCAAGTTACTAGATTGACAAGAAAAGTAAGCATGTACACATGGTAAAAGTGTATGCTGCCAGCGATAACATGTACACGTTATATTTTCTAAATCTACTATATATCGTCTACTACTTTCATGATCATATATTTCAAATTTAAATGCATTGACATGCAGCATTTGAAAATGATGTCTCTCTCTTTTAATACGTGCCATAGTTTTGAGCATCCTAGGACAATAGAGCGTATCTAGGTTTTCAGCAATTTGTCTAGGTTGCTTACCCGTTATTAGTGTTGATGCAACTTTTCTTATATCTAAATTTCAAGGTAATTTATTTGTAGCATGTGTTCATGATCCTAACTATCAATTATATTCAATTGCTTATTGTATTGCTGAAAATGAGAATACTGAATCGTGGACATGGTTTTTACAATGTTTAAAATCTTCATTTGAAACTTATTTTGATCGGTGGGATGCTATCTCATTTATATCTGATAAGCAAAAAGGTTTAATTCGTAGAATACATAATATCTTTCCTAGCTCTCCACATTTTTTTTGCATTCAACATTTTAAACAGAATATGAGAAGTCAATGTACTAGTACACGACAATATCAAGTATGGTTAGATAAACTTGCCCGCTCTTATAATGATGTTGATGCGACGGAATGGTTTTAGAAGATTAAATCTGCTAATATCGATGTTTTTAATTGGATTGTTGGGACAAACGATAAAAATCGTAACTTTTCACATTGGATTACTGCTTATGCACCATGCCCTAGACTAGATATTAACACATCTAACATTGCAGAGAGTTTTTAATAATTGGATTAAGAATTTGCGTGATAAACCAATCACCACATTGCTTGATGGCATTAGAGCTAAAATCATAACTATGCATGAAAAACATAAACAAATTGCTGAAAACCTGGATACGCTCTATTGTCCTAGGATGCTAAAAACTATGACACGTATTAAAAGAGAGAGACATCATTTTCAAATGCTGCATATCAATGCATTTAAATTTGAAATATATATGATCATGAAAGTAGTAGACGATATATAGTGGATTTAGGAAATATAACGTGTACATGTTATCGCTGGCAGCATACACTTTTACCATGTGTACATGCTTACTTTTCTTGTCAATCTAGTAACTTGCAAGTAGAAAGCTATTATCCTGAACAATTTTCTGTTGAAAAGCTTAAAAGTGTATATGCGCCATGTATACAAGGGATTCCATCTCCATATACTCCAGAAGCTGAATTGGTAAGAGGTGAAATTGGAGTACCCAACGTCGGACGTAGAGCCGGCAGACCCAAAAAAAATCGTTTTTTGACAAGGGAGCTGGGGACGAGATCTTCATTGCAGCAACCGTGGGGGCATTGGACACAACAGAAGAAAGTGTACGAGAGCACCAAATTTGGGTTAACATTAACATTAGAACTTAAATAGTTTTTACACATCCACTACATCAAAGTCAATAATCACCTCTATGCATCCTATCGTAGTGTCTACGATCGACTGGCCTAAGACCCAGTCTAGCCCGTCTAGCCGTTGTTTGCTCCGGTGTCTCCCCTGGCAATGGCTGATAGTCATCGCCGGCCTCTTCTGTAGTGGTCTGGGTGTAAGACGGTGGCGGTGTGTCAAATATTGTCTTGCAAGTATCCTCAGCAAAAGACCTCCAATCAAATTCACCGGTGTTTGACGGCGGCAGGGTCGGCAAAGAAGGATATTCCCACGACCCCGCGTTCCACTCTCGATGAAGCTGTGACCAAGTCATCTCCTCCTGCGACTCAAGGCCTCCCATCAAATCCACCGGTGGTTGTGATGCACTAAGGCCAGCAACGAGTATACGAGAATCCCATGGCGACCAGGACTGCTCCAACTGACATGGCTGCGACGGGCCCTCCCCGGCATATGGATGCGACGGACCCTCCGCGGCATATGGATGATGTGACGAGCCCTCCCCGGCATATGGATGCGACGGTCCCTCCGCCGAACCCTCTCTCCAACGACGTGGGTGTCTCTGTTAGACATGACCAATAGGCTGATCCTCAGGGATCTCCAACGGTGGCACAGGGGGCATATGTGGTCGACGGAGCGTTTGCGTCGATGACTGTACCAGCGAATGTAGATCGACTGAGGGGTCCTGGGAAGCGGCTTCCCATTGCTCCAGCTAAAATGGAAAATATACTTGTGTTTAATGCAACACACACATAGACATGTATATATCATTGTTTATTTGATTTAGATTTATGCACATACCATCGTATTTACTTGCATGGTCCTGATACGATGACTAAAATCATCCATTGCTCGTTGAGTAACCCGAGCCTCCTCATAGACATATCGGCGATTCTGGATGCGCGGAACACCGTACCAGATCAAGAAGTGATATGTGTCATAAACTGCGTTCATTGTACAAAATTAAAATATAAGCTTTACTAGAAATTTGACCTTATCTATAAGTATTATAATTTGTAACTTACAGTCATTGTCATCATCCACAACTACAGACATGCGGGTCACGTCATGCGTGGCATACGTCATGCGTGGCATATCACTCCTCCCATCCTAAACAATGTAGTTGAATTCGCGCTCTGATACGTGATCTTCCAATACTAGAGGGCAGAGGGTCTAACGGTACGACTTGTTTCAACCCTAACTGTCGCAGGACACGATCAGCGGGATGAAACATAATGTACGAATTGTACATGACATAATATCTATGCCTACTACTCTTAATAACATCATCTATCACCTACTGCGGACACGATTGAGGAGTCCAGTTTACCTATGTCACATTAAAATATTATAGTTCATATTGTATCGACAAAGCTAAAAGTGAAATGTAATTAAGATAAAATATTTACCTCGGGGAAAACTATTGTATCGAAATTATTTCGATAAACGGATACCCACTCGTGTAAGACAGTGAGCGGTATCCATATTGTCGAAGTTCCATCTAACTCCTGCCGGAAAGATCCGCTGGCCTAGTGGGATGCGGCTAAGTGGCCGACCGATAAAAAAAATGTTCATATGACCATAGCTGCAGATCAAAAATATTTGCGGTATAAAAAATGTATAATAGACATAAAAAATTCACTCGGTTTGTCAATTGTACCAGTATGAGAGACACACAGCCAGATATACCCCGATGCAAACTTGCCCTTCTCTAACAGAAACAAAAGTAGTCATCGAACTGTAGAGATAGGCCAAGACTGCTGCACCCCAGGAATATTGTGTACGACGGCCCAAGTTTTCAAAAAAGGGTAGCAAATAAGCGAAAACCTTGTTTGCGGACCCATCAGGAAATAAAAGATACCCGCAGAGGCTTAATAAGTAGGCTCTGGTGCAGCATATTACCTGAAAACGAGAACATTTGTTGGTATTAAATTGGAATATTACAATTCAAGTGTACAAAATATGTATGACGTACCCGTGCGTCATCTGGAGTAACATACTCGGAGCCGATGTGGTCAATATGCTGAAAATTGGCACGAAGCCAAGTAAGCTTGATACCAGCACTCGTACCTTGATCTGGTGCTGGATCACGTCCTAGATACTTCCTGATGAGGTCCCCCACATGTGCACTCTCATCAAAATAGACAGGGGTACCGTTAATCGGTAACCCCAAGATCATCGTCACGTCAGCCAAGGTGATCGTAATCTCACCCATCGGAAACTGGAATGTGTTCCGTACCGGCCACCACCGCTCGACCAGACTCAAAATAAGATCCCTATCGTGACGTCTGAGACGAACTGCGTCGACGTGAAAAAATCCAAATAACTCCACCAATTGTTTTTGGAGAAATGATAGCTCCCAACCGTGATGCCATTCCCCATGCTCACGTAGCTTAAGTGCTTAACGTCTGGAGGATAGTCATATAACTGTAAAATATTTTTGGTTAATTCGTGAATATTTTTATTCTAAGAGGCATAATTTATTCAGCAGGAAAATTACCGATCCTAAGAAGACGCGGTCAGAAATGTGTGACTGTCGCTCCTGAACGATAGTCGGCGTGGTAGGTCCACCAGGAATACGTCCATCGTTTTTTGTTTCCATCTGAAATATGTCATAGTTAAAACTATATTTAACTAAATTTAACCACAGATTTTTGGGTAGTTAAAAATATGTCACGAATGTATATTTCTACATTATTTTCTACATTATTTCTACAATTTTTTCTACGAAAAAAACTACTAATAATTTCAACATTCTACTAATTTTCGTAATTTAAATAATTTAATATTTGTACATTATTTTTACATTATTTCTACAAATATTTGTACAAATTTATTTCTAAATTATTTCTACAGTTTTTTTAATACATTTCTACAAATTAATTTCTACATAATTTCTACAAATATTTCTAATAATTTCTACAAATTTATTTGTACATAATTTCTACAATTTTTCGTAATAATTTCTACAAATATTTCTAATAATTTCTACAAATTAATTTTTACATAATTTCTACAATTTTTCGTAATAATTTCTACAAATTAATTTCTACAAATATTTCTAATAATTTCTACAAATTAATTTCTACTTAATTTCTACATAATTTCTACAAATATTTCTAATAAATTATACAAATTAATTTCTAAATAATTTCTACAAATATTTTCTACAAAAATATTTTTACATAATTTCTAGCAAATTACTATAGGAAACTATCACTACAAATTACAAACTATCACTACCAAAAAAATACACACAAAAAATTACCTCTCGTAGCTGCTGCTTCTTCTCCTTCTCCTTCTCAAATTTTACTTGCTGTAAAAAAAAGTTCACCCCCCCTTCCAGCACCATATAAACTTTCTTCCCACCTGCTAACATTTAACCCCCAACTGCCAGCAGTAAACCCCCAACCGCGTAAAAAAATAATAATAATAAGTGAACCGGACTTTAAAAGTCCGGTCGTGAGCGTCACCTGACGTCATCACACGGACTTTTAAAGTCCGGCTGAACCCATAACCCCCCAACCCCGCACTAATCCACTTCGTTAAACAAAAAAAAAAAAACTAATCTAGAAGTGACATCACCAACCGGACTTTTAAAGTCCGGTTGGATGCTCAAATTGAAAATTCTCCAAAGTTAATGCTATTTTTACAATTGTAGGAAACTTTGATGCTTATTTTGCAATTTTCTGAAAGGTTTATCAATGAAACGTCCAAGAAAATCTTATTGATGCTCAAAAGTCCAATTCAGAGGTCATGCAATCTTAAGGGAATATAAAAGAAAGTTGGGTTTTACCCAAATGAACCCTAAAAAAATCATAATCAGTAAAAGATTAAAGTGATGTGTTCTTCTGGGCATCAAGTCAGAAACTGAATCTTAATTGTGGTTGCATGTTTGTCTTCCTATGTAGCGCATAATAAAACAAAAAAAGCGGATCAACTTATACGCTTGTCCTCTAGTTAAACAAATAAAACCATGAATGAATGCAATTTGATAAAATAATTAATATACTGTCAATGTTTCACATCTAGACTAAACTTGTTATTTATGTTGGTTGACACTGTCATAGACCTGTGGCAAAGGGTAGTTAATAACTAGTTTCCATAATCAACATATAACTACCCTTTGCCACAGGTCTATGACAGTGTCAACCAACATATATAACAAGTTTAGTCTAGATGTGAAACATTGACAGTATATTAATTATTTTATCAGATTGCTTTCATTCATGGTTTTATTTGTTTAAGGACAAGTGTATAAGTTGATCCGCTTTTATAACTTAGTCAGAAGAATATATATATATATATATATATATATATATATATATATATATATATATATATAGTTCTCACACAACATGGCCAATGAGATAAATCATGTAATAGGTCACATTTAAACCAAAACCAGCATATTCTATAATGACCAGCAACTAGTCAGCTATGGTAACAAATTTCAATATCCTAACTTAGAGACAGTGAAAATTAAAAATATGTATGAAGACAGGACAGAATCTCACTTTCACTACAATGTCTGATTTTGCCTCAGTAAGTGAATCCCTGAGGTTTTGTGCTTGTGCAGGCCCCTGCATAGAAGAAAGAATAAGGAAGACTCAGAGTTAAGAATGCTACTCAGATAAATTGCCAAATGAGAAACATCTAATGAAAGAGTAGAAAACAGCTCAAACTAAAGAATGACATTTGACAAACAAAAGCATATATAGAATCAGCAAGAAAAACATTGTAGTCTTTATTCCAAATATACCATGAAAAAAAGTTTGCAACTAGCATTAATAGTAATTACAAACAATACAACATCAAACATTATCACAAACAAATGGCCAAAACATATTTTCACGAACAATGAATTGTAGGATATAAATGATCTTATGTCCCCCATAGTTCATAAAGTACTATAATATAGATTATAGACCATTTTTAAGCTCTTAGTGGAAAAGCTAACTAAAAGATTCTGTACTATTTCCCTAGATTTGAAGGGTGTGTTTGGCATTGCTCGAGCTTATCAAAAGTTGTTGTCATTAGTTGCCGTGAGATGCTGACCAAACATGCTAGTTAACTATATGCTGAAAGTCGATGTCAGGATCAATAAATTGTTTCGTAAACCCTACCTTTCGGTGCTTTAATTATAAAAAACGACCAACTAGATGTATAAATAAAAATAAGAGAGAAATTCAGAAAAAGGTAATGGAAATTTTGCAAAAAGAAAAATACACGTTGCAGCATGTTTTGGAAGAAAAGCTCCCTGCTTTCAAAAGCAATGACAATCTGCAGGGTTTCAAATAGAAACAAGAGTAGCTTTTTTCAAAACACATTTATGTGCTACTTTTTAGAAGAAATAATAAACAAAAAGCAGCTGAGATAAGCTGTACCAAACCTATACCATAAGGTTGGGTTTGTTATTGTAGATGCTTATGAGAAGAAGTTGATGATATAATTTTGAAAATATTCTCTTAAAGCAATAAGGTGTTTGGTAAAAACATGTTTTTCGGTATTGAATTTGTTAAAATAACCAAATTGGACATGTAGAATAACCTTTTTGATATTTGATGGAATTTCAAAAAAAAAAAACCTATAACTAAAGGATGATCGTTTTGTAACAAATGCATGATAAGATGAAGAAGCTTCTCAAAGCAATCCCTCCTTCTTGTTAAAAGCAGCTGACAAAAAACAGTAGTTTTATCCCCAAAAAAAATGCAGGAAAAGCTTTTACCAAACAAATTATGGGTTGTTTTTCAAAAAAGAAAATTAAGCAAGTAGCTGGGATAAGTTGACGAACCCACCATAAGTGATGTCAAAGCAAAGTAATTTATAAATAATCGTGGAGGAATGGAATATACTGTATAATGCCACAATAAAATCGGTCACTCTTTTCCTTGTTTTTGAAGTGGTGAATGAAACGGCTAACATAAACTATTTCACCCACGATCCCATTATTTGTTCTAAAAATCATAACAATTATTATAACTAAATAATCCAAGTAAAATGGAACTTAAAACAGAAATATATATATATATACAAGCAAATGAAACAGAGAAAAATATATTACCTGTGATCCCCAGCCGATGACACCAATCTGCTTGATCCCCTTGAATGCATCCGGCAACAGATGGAACAGATCTCTCCCCCCTCTCACAATATACTGCAAAAAAAGAACCAGAAAAATCACAACAAACATCAGACTGTTGCACGGACACGATGACATGGACACTCCACCAGTTTTGCCATGTCCTATTACAGAATGTCTCTGTCGTGTCGGATACATGCTGTACACTGTGACATGGCACCGATTTTTGGAGTGTTCGTACTTCATGTATGTCGGCGAAGTAACCATTTCTTGTCAATAACTCCTACGCTACACTAACACAAACACGACCTGCAGACATGGGGACACTGACAAGGAACCGATTTTGGTATTGACTTAAGTGTGATTTAGAGTATCCCGTGATAGGAAACCAGAATTTAGATTTTATATTATCTTTTTGGTATTTTTGATTAGTTTAGACAGAGATTATTTTTCCTTTTATCCATTAGAAATTTAAGTTGGTTTTGATAAGTTTAACATGATATGCATTCATCCATAGATATAGCTTTTATAATGCTATATATAGGTCATGTACGAATTGATGAATGAGAAATCTAATTTTGAGTTTGTTTGGTGCGATGCCACAATCCTAAAGTGGATTTCTCTATCTTTTCTTCTCCGCTTTCAACGTTGACGATAAATCGGTCTCAATTTTCGCATTTCTATTAAAATTATTTGTGACAGAGTGATAATAGTTGATTGTTCACATTTCATTTAAAACTTACACGTCCAATTTTTCCAAAAATCCTACTCTCGTACTAGTCCTTATTTCCTCTAGGTCTTCGTTCCGCGTCATATTGGTATCTTAGCTAAATGCTGATTTATGAATATTTTAATACGTAAGTAAGACCCATACGAAAAAGTCTACACAAAATTTTCCGCAACAAATTTGTGTGATAATTGATGTTACATATAACAGGATGCATGTCGACATGAAAAAGTTGTTCCATGAATTTTTCAACCATACTAAGTCATAAATTATTGCTAACGGTGATTCTATATTCTTAAAAAATTCATTAGTAGAACCTATTGAGTATGTTGTAGACGAGTCTATTTAGATCCAAGTCCAAGTCGAGGTCTAGGTTTAAACCGACCTTTATATATCCTTAGAAGAATTAAATAAGTCATTTGAACTTATCCCAATAATTTTAAATCAAATGAATTTAAAAGAAATCTATTTTGTCTTCTAAATATTTTGAACTTATCCCAATAGTTAGGCCAGTGCATAATTTCCATTATTTGTTTGTTAAAAATAATTATAATAGTTTGCAAAAAATAATAATTTATTTGTAGGGACGATCATTTTGCTTTTTTGGACGCATCGAGACAACCACCAACTTGATGATAGATCTATTTTAGATATTTTGTTTCTACTTTCCACAATAGTCAGTACCGTCGTAGAGTTTTGTCATTTTATCAGAAGCTTCAATGTTGACAAGCTTGTCAAAGAAGAGGCCTCCGATGTAGCCGATTTGGAGAACATAATCAGAAGTAATTATCGGATTTCGCGCATAGATGATTCACCATGAGGTGAATCTTTCAAAGCCGAGAAGAATGATTGAAAACGATAACTTATATTTTCTATTTTTTTGGTTATTTTTTGTTAATTTAGATAGAGCTTATTTTATCTCTTTAATCCATTAGAAATATAAGTTGGCTTCGATAAATTTAACATGATTTGTATTCATCCATAAATATAGCTTTATAGTGTTATATATAGGTCATGTACTCTTGTTATCTTATCGAAGAATTGAAGAATAATAAATCTAATTTGAATTTGTATGATGTTATGCCAAAATCCTAAATGGATTCTCTATCTTATTTTTTTCTTCGCCTCCGGCGTTGACGCGAATTTAGTCTCAAGTACAAAAGTCGTATCTTCTCCAAGATGTGTAATCGGTCGCCCCGATTGTGACTAGGTTTGACCGGGCTTGGGTCTGGCCCAGTTTTTACTAGATTTGGTCGGACTTGGACCTGGCCCGATTTTGACTGGGTTTGACCGAGCTTGGACTGGCCAGACAGCTCGATCTTGAGCAGCAAGCCGAACTGGGCTTTAGATTAAAACTCCAAACCCAGTACGAATCGAGACCTCGGTATATTCGGACCAAGCCGGGTCCAGGCTAAATCCGGATTTCGCCCGGACAGGCCTGCGGGCCGTTCCATTTTTAAAAAAAAAAATTACTATGTATACTATATATACTTATAACATCAAAGTAATGTAGACATAGTTGTTAGCTCAAAAACTTTAAACCTCCCTGAGGTTCAAGGTTAAAATCCCTCTAAATCATTACTGAAATAAAAAATATGTTATAAGAGTGGATAGCCAGTCCGCAGGCCCGGACCTTGGAGGCAAACACAGCCTGAACTCGTATAAGAGTGCGGGCAGCCGGTCCGGGCCTGACCTTGGAGGCAAATCCGGTATAAGAGTGGGCCGTGTTGGGCCCATTACACACCTTGATGTCTTCTATCCAAGGCAACATGTACGTTTCCAAAATTAGGGATATTCCTAATCATATTTCTATTAATTATTGGTGATAAAGTGATAACAGTTTTTGTTCACATTTCATTTAAAACTTCAGTGCACAATTTTCCCAAATCCCTAATCTCATACTAGTCCTATTTCCTCTAGGTCTTAGTTCCGCTTCATCTCCTGCCATTTCTGACAGTACGACACTACAACATGGATGCAGCACCAATGTTTGGAGTGATCGTGCTTCCTATAAGGAAAGCACCAGACACTGCCACACAAGCACAAGCACAGCACGATGTAGACATGGAGACACTGACACGGCATCGCCTCAGGCGTGGACGATTTTACACGGACACAGGACACAGCACCAACCAAGCGAACTTAGAGAGGTGAAGAGAGAGACCTCGTCGTGGCCAGCGAGAGTGACCTTCTCCTTCTTGAAGACGGAGGTGTCGAAGTCGAGCGACGGGAACGGAGTTTCGATCGACGGGGCCGACGAGACCATGCGAGCCCCTGCGGCGGTGCCGCCACCGGAGGAGCGGATCGGACGGAGGCAGCGGATGGGTCGGAATCCGACCCATAGGGAGGAGCCTAGGGTTTTGGGGGTGGAATTTAGGGTTTTGGAGAGGGTCAGGGATGGGGAGAAGGAGGTGTTGATCGCAGCCGCCATTTCTAGAGATTTCTGTGGAGATTGGGGGGTGATGAGGAACTTTCTGTGTTTAGATATGGAAATTTTGGGCTTGGGCTCCGCTGTACCCAAATATGATGTCCCAAATATGGTTGGACCGCCACCTGAAAAACGATAAAAATATTCCGAAAAATTAAACCAAAACTATAAACGCTATGGAATTGTCGAATCGAATAAAATATAATATAATTGTAGTGGTATAAGCCTTGTTAGCAATTACTCGAATAAAATGTGTATTATACGTGAATTTTTTCGTATCTTATATAAACGTATAATACTTACGTACTTTTGAAAAATTCGAATTTGTACGCAAATTTTAAGCATGTGGCGGTTTAAAACGCGTACCGTACGAATTTTTAAAAAATTTGGCCAAAAAAATGTGACCAAGAAACCCAACAGTCTTGACTTTCTTGACTCTTGCTGCTATTAAATATTAAGACTGGCACAATTCTAAAAAATTATCAAAAGAAAAGAAGAAAAAGTCTCGTAGTAACCAAAAAAAGAAATCCAAGAGTTTTTGCGCATGTTGCTTACAACAATCAAAGAAAACCGAAAATCCAACCTCTTCTTATTCTCACACTGAACCATTGTTTATGAAGGAGTAGATGTGGGTGGGTCCTATATATATGCCGAATTTTTAGTGCCGAATTGGTTCATATGAAACGTACTAAACACGAATTAAATCTGATTCGAATATTTTTCGTTAGACGATTTTTTGACCGAATTTTTGACCGTATTTTACTTATATTGTGCCGATTTATACTTGTACTTTCGCCGTTTCGAATTTTTTCCGTTTGCCGAATTGCTAACAAGGGGTATAAGTATCAGGGTAATATCTAGTATTGCAATTCGGATAGACTAAATCCGAGTCTAATCGGATAAATCTGTTAATGGGTTGTTGGATTAGGACTAAAGATATTCGGAATTGGCTCAGGTTCAGATTAAAATATCTCAACCCGATCAAAAATCGGATTTAGCTCTGATTTATGTGTCGGATTACCCAAATAATGTGAAACCACACATCACACACACACACACTATATATATATATATATATATATATATATATATTATTTCATGCTTTTTAAATAAAAAATTTAAATCCTAAAAATTTTCACCCAAACTCTTCAACTTACCATAAATCTCATTTTAGTTTTTATTTTGTAATCAATTGAAGCAATGTTACTAATTGATCATGTGTTTAATACTAATCTTGTTTAAAATTATTTCAAATATCGTATTAGAGTCTAATAGAACTGTAGAGCCCCGAAATTCGTAATACGTATTTTATACGTGTTCGTATTTCTGACCTGTATTTTTTTATTTTTCTTGATTAGTTAATTATGGTTTATTTCATATTTAGCATTGTGGTTTAATTGTCATTTATTATTCATGAATTAATTCTGATTAATGGAGCTTGGTTTATTGAGTATTTTCTGGTCCATCCTGGCATTGCATTAGCTCGGTTTGGCCTAGCTTGGTTCGGGTTGGGCTTGGATTGGTTTGGCTTGGTTTGGGTTAGCATGAACCACTCCTACCTACCACCCTCTTCTCCTTTAATAGCAGCCACCAACCTTCTCTCTCCTCCCTAACTCTCATTTATTTCTTCTTCTTCTTCCTTCCTCTCCTTCTTCCACCGACACCACCATAGGCAAGTGCATCTTGCTCTCACTTGAGAACTCATTTTGATGGTTCTGATGGCTTCCTAGCAGGATTCTAAACCACTTTAGAACTTGAAGATTTTCATTTTGGTGCACGAGTTTTTGTAGATCTAAGAAATGCTTCTTGGAATTTTGAAGTTTTGATCTAGATAACTTCTTCATTTGCAAGTTCTGATGGTTCCATGTGGTTGGGAATTTCCTTCTACCCAATTTCGACCCTTGGAAACTTGGATTCGGACTTGTTTTGACCAAGTTATGAGCATTTGAAGTTTGGGTCCATCCTTGCTGTTCTTGCTCTTTGGAGAAGACAGTGAGCAGTGTGCATAGCTGTTTAGCTTACGCACACTGAGCTACGCGCGCTCTTTAGCGCTGCGTACGCAGACTTGAGTACGCTCCCTGTTGGAAGCGTGTCTCCTTGAGCGTGCGTGACTTTTCACGCACACTGTTTCCTTGAGCGTGCGTGACTTTTCACGCAGCTGCTCCCTTGAGCGTGCGTGACTTTTCACGCACACTGTTCCCTTGAGCGTGCGTGACTTTTCACGCAGCTGCTCCTCTTGAGCGTGCGTGACTTTTCACGCAGCTGCTCCCTGTAGCGTGCGTGACTTTCACGTTCACTGCTCTCTCAGCGTGCGTGACTTTTTACCTACGCTGCCCTCAGCGTGCGTGACTTTTCGTACGCTGCTCCCCTGACCCCTTGCTTAACCCCTTGGCTCTTGGAGTTTTGGTTTTATTTTTTTAAGCTTGGCTTTTCTATGGTCCTGTTTATTGATATTTTATTAGATATTTTACGTCCATTTTATATCCTTACGCCTTTTGTCATGAACTTGATTTTACTTAATATGTTTGGAATGACTATTGTACATGGCATGATATGACAAGAACTTGCATAACACAACAGTGGCCCGTCATGGCGCACTCCTGACAAGTACCCTGACATGATTTATCTCGATAACCTAACTTGACCTGCCTTGACACCGTGGGTGGTTCTTCTTGCTTGCTTGTTAAATCCACTTGTCCTGTCTTGCATCATGTCTAGGAGGGGACTCCTGAGTACCACGGTCAGGAGTACCTACTAAAATGGATTAAGGTTAATAACTAGAATAACACAGTAGTCATGAAGAGATGACACAGCTACAGGCAATCCCGTTACCTTGGGCGCTCTTGGGATCTGTAGCCTGCCATCGAGTAGGGCACATTTCCAGCGCACCGTCGAGTGTTGCACCATCTAAGTCACCTAAGGGTACATTTGTCTCCTGGGCGATGTACCCACCTGAATTCAACCCTAATCTTTCGTCCTGGGTAGCCTGGATGGTCTGCAGGGCTTGTGGCTGTGGATCAATCTCATTGCATCTTGCTAGTAACTAGGATTGTGATAACCCTAGTTAGTTAATGTAGAAAGCCGTAGGCAATGATTGGCCGTGATTGCTTGGATGGAGTCTGGTCCAGTATACTATTGTCTAGAATTGATTGATTATAGGATTGTACCAGAATGATGGAATGATTGTCACTCCAGATTGTCACTATAATGATTGCCACTCCAGATTGTTACTTGACCTGATTTCTTATATTTATCTTGCCGATAAATGGTGAGAGAAACCAAGTTCCGTTCAGACGAAGGGTTACAACCCCGGTCCTTGTTTGGTTTACGGGTTGTAACCTAGCTATCTGAATAGTCCCATGGTTATCTCATCGTATATCATCCTGACATGCTTCTCCATATGTCCTGTCTTTTAGTGATTCTATGCAAGATTGTCTTTTATAATTACCCATCATGCTTTTCTTAAATTACTGCCTCTTATTATGTAATTATACTTTTGTGCTAATTGCTGGTTTTAGTTCTTAAGTGAAGCCTCCTTTGTGGCACTTGCTCTTTCTGGGGTCTGACCCAGCTGGTTTTGTATGGCCAGATTCTGGAGCAGCAGCAAAGGATCCACCTGCTTTCCAGCCCGATGGTGACCGCCAGGCGTAACCTGGGCAACGAGTGGATTTCTTTTGTCCTCCCACTGTAATTGTAAATTATTCTTTTGAGGCGTTTAGCCGCCGAGCAAGTGTTAGCTCGTTTGCAACTTTATTTACTGTCTGCCTACGGGCTGTAAGCATGATTGGCAACTCGAGGTTGATCATGTATGACTTAAACTCTTGCTAGTCCTTACATTTTGTACGACTAGCTTCATGATCATCTGGATATGTAATGTTTGGGACGCCTTACAATTGTATATTTGGTGATCTGATATCTTGTGATTATTATTAGTTGGTTGAGATTGAGACAATAGGCCATTTTGACCCTAAGTGACTGATGGATTTTAGTAAAACCCTCACATATCTAGACAGCCGTGACCGTATAGTGGAATGGTTGCCATTTCATTATACGTAGCTGGCTGTGTCCGTCCCCGTTCTTCAGTATTCTGGTTCTGGGGCGTGACAAGAACCGATGAATTCGAGTCCAACCCGAGGAACTTGGTTCATTTTCTATTCCTCCGGACTCGATCTTGGGCTTCATACGTTGAACCCGAAGTTGGGTGTCACGACCCGATCCCAAATTATTGGGTCGAATCGGATCATGCCCAGCCTGCACCGTTGTGAGACGGCGGCAGTAAGCTGTTCTATATGCAGGTATTTACAACAACATCTATACATTTGTCACAACTTGAATATACGAAAATTTTAAAACTTTTTATTCAACAATTGAAAAGTACAACTGGAAATGGAAGAACTGAAATAAAGAACTGAATTCAAATTAACAAACTCCAAAACAATAAAACTAGAAAACTGGAAACAACTAGCTAGGCGGTCGGCTCATCAGCCTCAGGTTCTGCGTCCTCCAAGGGGGACTCTGGCAACACCACAGGATACAATACCGGGTCATAGTAGCTATTGTACAATAGCTCAGCATCATTAATGACACCTAAAAATGTTGGTCTCAAGTCAGGAGGGAGCAAGTACGAATATGTATCTCACATTTCAAATAATAATGGAAAAGTGCAGGCTAAACAGTTGAAACAATATTTTTCAGCAATTTAACAATTTAAAACAATGTGATTTGAATGTGTAAACGTCTATGATCGGCTTGGATTGTACAATAGCATCCTAGTGACGCGATACGGCTTATCCCCGTGTGTAAGATGGGTAAGCTCGCACAATCATACAATATGAGGGGTATTGGTCATAAACGCTACACTATTCCTCCAATCCCCACAATCAATATCAATCAATATTTGAACACTAGGAGAGGGTTCCGTGTAGCAATGTGGTTTAAACATGCAACTTGATAATTACTAAATAAAATGCAAGAAAACATAACCGTAACTTGCCTCTGTTAATTGACTGGATCGAGAATGTCGGTACCGAGGAGGAAGTCAAGTTCGTCTCCGAGATCCTACAGTTGAGAACCTTGACTTAGAACCATAATGAAACCATTCTAGGTGTGCTAGTTACAATCTCTAGAAGCAGACCCTGGTCAGATTTTAAGTTATTTAGTTAATCTACCGGAAATTGTCTAACGTCGCAAACTACGTTCGTTATCATTTTAATCGAATAAGTCGGTTACTGATTAATTGGGAAAAATAGCAATTACCGGTTAATTTGGCAAAACTTTGTATTTTAAATATATATATATATATATATATATATATATATATATATATATATATATATATATATATATATAGGCTTTTTCTTTTAAATGAGAAAATATGTGAATTGCTAAATTACCAGATTATTTATAATGAGAAAACTTATTAATTTTCTTTATAAAATATATATCCATTTTATATTCTACGCGTTTAACGGCGAAATCAACATTCCAGAAAAAATAAAAAAAAGCTACGCTACACAATACAGGGTCACAGAAAATAAATAAAAAACTGGGCTTATGCCCTTACAACTATTTACATAAATTAATTCAATATTAAAAGTTGTTGGCGAGCTCTGAATGCCGGGAAGCGGTCTATTCAGGAGGTCGAGGCCCTGCACTCGAAATATGAAAAATATCCAGTAACGAGTTCTAAATAAAGTTATAGAATATAAAATATAGGTAAGTCTCAGACTTGGTCATTAAGTATCACGTTGTTGGCTAACACCTCAACGTACAGAAAGGTCCTGTAGCGTTTGCGTTTCGCCGAAGCTCATTCGACCGATACGGTCGTCGCCTAACCGGGGATACGTAAAATCTCAAAAAGCCGCAAACCAACCAACAACCAATTTAGAAATCCTTTTACAAAGACCGAGTTCGAAAGCAGATTTTGTTTTATGAAATTAATTTAAATACCAGTGTTTCGAAAATGGTTTTACTGAAAATTTGGGCATCACCTCCTCTGTAACTGGACAATCCAGCTACATAGGCGATACAAATCCCTGCACCAAAAGAAAGTCCCAAACCAGGGAATACACCAAACCAATCCACAATAATATTCCAACCCAGAGTAATAATCTACAACCAACACATATAGATAAGAGCCAACATATAGATAAAGCCGAACCGTAAACCGAAAATAACGAATCAGAAAAACATACGCGTCCCGCGTAAATAATCCGAACCACAGAAAAACGTCGCAACGTAAAACGTCGTGCGTATCCCCTAAACGCAACGGACTCAAATTCCGATCCCCGAAATGGGGTCGGGACCGTGTCATCATCGACACAAAAACCCAAAGGGACACAAAAATATACCTCAGGTGCTCGGCTAGAGCTCTCAGATGTAAATAGGAGAAAAAATGAATTCCGCGGACTCGAAAAACTCCAAAATACGCGAACAGCAAAGATCGGCCACGGGAACAGCGGATCTGGACCCACGAGATGCTGCGAACAGCGGATCGGGGCACGGAAACAACGGACGGAGCTCGGGGCAGCGCTGGGGCGGAGCCGACAGGGGTCGGGGTCACGCCGGGAAGGCACTGCAGAACTCGGGGTAGCCGCTGGGGCGGAGATCGGCCGTTAGGGCACGGGTCGGGGGAGAACGACCGTATGGGGGCACGCTGGCAAGGGGGTTTGTCCATGGTCGGCCGCGTGTCGGCGCCGACGAGGGCGCGCGGACACTGCCGAGGTCGGCCGGCGGCGGTCGCGGTTAGGGCGGCCGCGAGAAGGGTACCGGAGGGGTTGCGGGGGTCGGCGGACGTCGGGCTGGCCGCGCGGGGCTCTGGCCGGGGGTTCGACACGCTGGAAAGACGGCCGGTGGGCAGCGCCGAGCGGGGTCGGGGGCGACCGCAGATGGGGCGGCCGGCGAACGGGGTCCGCGGGGGAGCGGTGGCTCGGGTCGGGGCCGGCGGTCGAAGACGACCGCGGGGAGGTCGCAGGGAGGCGCGGCCGGAGGCCAGGCTCGGCGCGGGTCGGCTGCGGGCGCACGTCAGGGGATTTGGCCGAAGCTTGAAAGAGTTGGGAAAGAGATTGGGAAAAATATGAGAATGAGGGAGAGAGAGAGAGAGCTAGAGGTGTTGGTGTGAGTGGTGGTGGTGGATTTTTAATAAGAGTATGGAAAGAGTGGGAGAGAGAGATGTACGTGTAGAGGAAAAATAGAGAAGGGGTTGAATGGTGAGTGGGTGGGTTTGGTTATTATTATTTTTATTAAGAAAAACCAATAGATATATATTACAAAAAAAAATGATTTGAGAATGGGTTCGAAAAACGGGATTCGGGAAAAATCAGGTTTGGGTCGGGGTCGGATCCCGGGCACGGGATCGGGACATGCAGCAGTCAAAGATCCTATAATTAATTTTTTTTCTAAAAAAACAATATTATCCTGACCCGACTATTATAATAAAAACAATAATAATTATAATTATAATAATCATAATAATAATAACCTAATCTAAACTATTAATCCTAACTATCCAATAATTAATCTAAATCCAGAAAGCGGGTTTCACAACATTCCCTCCTTAGAAAATTTTGTCCTCGAAATTTCAAAGATAAGGGTCGGGGTACAATCAAAATCACTTAACCTTGATCAAACATGGAATTTTAAATCATCAGGTACGATTGGATTATAAGCATGATCACCAGGTATAATGATAAAATATCGGCACAATCAGAATTATCATGATATGATCTGAGATAGAGTTAGAATATTATTGTGATCAAAAAATCATTTTAGGCACGAGAAAAATCTAGGTACAATTATGATAAAAAAAAATAGGAGAAAATGAGGTCTCGTGAAATAGAAAAGGCAAGAAAGAAACGAACGTCAACAGTTTATTGAGAATGCAAAAATGATGAAATCTTCTGAGTTAAGGGTCTAACAATTCCAGATCAAATTGCAATGGGATATAAGGGTTTATGACTAAGGAGAACTCAACAAGTTGTATGATGGGAGGATAGCGAGGATGATTAGAATAATATATCTATGATTAGAATGTAATCGGATAAGATAATTCCATTGAGGACTGAGTGATAATCAAAGGGGATAGAAAAATATCGTATCACTATTTCAAGGATCAAAGATAGGATATACGGAAAAATAACTTACAAAATAACAATCTTATTAATACCCCATGCAAAAATCTAATTTCTAACTTGCTAAACTAGTTGAACTCTAAGTATCTACAGAAAACTAAGGCAGCTGCCAAGGTATTAAAACAAAATATATATATAGAATCATAAATCACCTAAATCAATTTTTCATTCATCGTTGTATGCCATTGGTCTTGTCTCAATTCCTCTCTGCTTATTCCTTCTCTAGAACCTATCATTCTATTGCTCGTGTTATTCCTTCCGTGGCTATATTCGTCCTTTCTGGGTATAGTAGTCATCTAATCATAAAAGTTGATCCTCGTCAAGTGTTTCTTTACTTGATCATGTTTATATATATATATATTATCCAAATTCACTTCCTCCATGGGAGAACATTACCAAATCATATACTTTCCTCGGTAACTCTACCTACGTCTTCCTTTATCTTCAATAACTCTTCCTTTAAGCATAAAATTCAAAATCGTCAAATACTATTTCACTACCAAAATACACTCATTTAGCGACAGTTTTTTAGCGACGGACTTTTTCCATCGGTATTAGCGACGGTTTCGTGGCCGCTCAGCGACTGATTTTCGACTACAAGCCTTTGCCATTTTTATTTTAATTTTAGGGGGAGGAAAGGTCGCACATCCGTCGCTAGACTGTCGGTGTTATAGCGACGGATTTACCGTCGTCGCTACACAGTCGATTATTTGGCGGGAATTGTGTAGGAAATTGGTGGGACATATTTGCGACGACTTAGCGACGGAAATTCAGTCGGCACTTATCAAAAATGCGACTGCTTGGCGACGGTTTTTTCCCAGTCGCTCGTCCGTCGCTATATAAATGTTCCAGACTTTAAATGGAACGGCGGAGGGAACTTTTCGCATTCCCCCCAAATTTACTCTCTCTCCTCTCTCTCTCTCTCTCCTCTCTCTCTCTCTCTCTTTCTCTCGTCGGTGTCGGCTTCGGTGATCGGCGTCGGTGTCGTCGTCGGCGTCGGCGTCCTCTTCTCTCTCTCTCCCGAAGGTAACCCCCTCTCTCTCTCGATCTCTCTCTCTCTCTCTCTCGCGGTGTCGTATAGGGGCTGGGCGGCGCGCTTGGGGCTGGGCCGTCCGGGGCTTGGCGGCTGGCTTGGGTCGGGGGCTGGGCGGTGGGCTTGGGGCGGGGGCGTCGGGGGCTGGGTGGCGGGCTTGGGGCTGGGGCGTCGGGGGCTGGGCGGCTGGCTTGGGTCGGGGTCTGGGCGGTGGGCTTGGGGCGGGGGCGTCAGGGTCTGGGAGGCGGGCTTGGGGTTGGGGCATCGGGGGCTGGACGGGGGCGTCGGGGTCTAGGAGGCGGGCTTGGGGTTGGGGCGTCGGGGGCTGGGCGGCTGGCTTGGGTCGGGGTCTGGGCAGTGGGCTTGGGGCGGGGGCTTCGGGGTCTGGGAGGCGGGCTTGGGGTTGGAGCGTCGGGGGCTGGACGGCTTGCTTGGGTCGGGGTCTGGGCGGTGGGCTTGGGACGGGGGCGTCGGGGTCTGGGAGGCGGGCTTGGGGTTGGGGCGTCGGGGGCTGGGCGGCTGGCTTGGGTCGGGGGCTGGGCGGTGGGCTTGGGGCGGTGGCGTCGGGGGCTGGGCGGCTGGCTTGGGGCGGGGCGTCGGGGGCTGGGCGGCTGGCTTGGGTTGGGGGTTGGGCGGTGGGCTTGGGGCGGCGGCGTCGGGGGCTGGGCGGCTGGCTTGGGGCGGGTGCGTCGGGGCTATTTGCAACCGACGCACACCCATAAGCACTCTTCATATATATATGCAACCGAACTACTGGGCGGCGGGCTTGGGGTGGCGGGCTTTGGTTGGGGGCGGCGGGTGGCTTTGCTTCTCAAATTCATCTAAATTTATATATTGGCTAAATAATGTGTTATCCATATTGGGTGTTCCATTAGTTTGGTGGTGTTTGGATTAGTAAATGTGAATATATATGGGGTTTGGATTCATGGTGTATATGTTCACTGTCTCAAGGACAGTGCGAGTTCTATCAGTTGTGTACTTCTGTATAGATGTATATATCTATACATCTAGCTGTGATATACATATGTGTATATGACAATCCCAGTTAGCGACGAACTAGTTACCGGTTAGCGACGGATATTTCCAGCTCCATTAATTGCATTAATATACGGTACGACATGGTGACGAATATTCCCTGCAGCTATTCGACTGGCGAGGCAGAAACTATGTTGCCGTAGATAAAGTTGCCTGTCCTCCGACCCTCATCCCTCGGTAATGATGATACGACAACCTATCACTATATCTTATATAGTAGTAGATGATGTCTTAGTATTACATTAGTGAGTTCATCTTGATTTTGTTACGTACGTCCTTCAGATACTAGATACGATAAGGTTAACATATACTACACGATATGTATACAGAATATAGATGATTCACACTAATGTATGCTAGAATGAATCTTGGGTTGTGTTCTGAGCCATCCGTTCTCACACTTAAAACACATAGGAATTAGTAGTGTGAGAGCGCCGGAGAGAGTGAGAGCGCCGGAGGGGGGAGAGGAGAGAGAGAGAGTAAAATGGTACGACATGGTGAAGTAGTACTGTATTTTGGCTCCAGTTCCAGCTCCATTTGATCTACGGTACGACATGGTGATCAGGATATAGTACCTGCAGCCATTCGACTGGCGAGGCAGAAACTATGTAGCCGTAGATAAAGTTGACTGTCTTCCGACCCTCATCCCTCGGCAATGATGATACGACAACCTATCACTATATCTTATATAGTAGTAGATGATGTCTTAGTATTACATTATGTGAGTTCATCTTGATTCTGTTACGTACGTCCTTCAGATACTAGATACGATAAGAACATATACTACACCATATGTACAGAACATAGATGATTCACACTAATGTATGCTTGAATGAATCTTGGGTTGTCTTCTGAGCCATCCGTTCTCACACTTGGCAAAAAATTGAATTTTTTATACTTTAGCGGCTTTCGAAGATGTACTCAAATTACATGATGGTTCCTTTAGTTAGCTTGCTTCTGTTACAATTATATTATTTGTGACTATCGATCTTACTAGATGGCACCCATGACCCGAGGAGCGACACGTCGTTTGAGGAAAACAGTAAATGCTGAGGTGGCTCCTCCTACAGTTAAGGAGGAAGTGGCATCGGTTGCTAGTGAGACCGGAAGTTCTATTCATCCAGCACCGGTAGCTAGTGAGACCGAGAGGACTCTTCATGCAATCCTTGTAATGGACGACAGCTCTCCTCGCGCCAAAAATCTCGCTTTTTTGAGGTGGTTGCGTGAACGTATCACTGAGCGTTTGCGTGAGCAGCGTAGTTCTCATTAGCTATTAGTACTTATTTGTATTGGACTATTTGTATTGGGTTATTTTTGTATTAGACTATTTGTATTGGACTACATATTGAGTTGTTTTTGTATTAGACTATTTGTACTGTCCTCCGACCCTCATCCCTCGACAATGATGATACGACAACCAACAAGAGAGAATACTAGATCCATCTCAGTATGACGTATACTCTGATAGATCACAATTACAAGAATGATATCAGTAGTGGGATTGAGTGCTGGAGGAGATATTATCAGAGTATACGTCCTACTCAGATGGGTCTCCCACCATTACTAATTTTTTCTGATAGCATAGTAGATATGCTCCGTCAACAGATTCTTGCTCCGAGCCATAACTTTGTCCCGGAGCTCAAGTAGACATCCTTCGTGTAGAGCTCGAGTGAGAGGTTCCTGACAGCATGGTGGTCTCATTTGTCAAAGTATCCGTGCTCATCCCACATTGGTTGTGGGACGAGCACGAATACTTTGACAAAGGAGACCACCATGCTGTCAGGAACCTCTCACTCGAGCTCTACACGAAGGATGTCCACTTGAGCTCCGGAGCAAAGTTTTGGCTTGGAGCCAGATTCTGTTGACGGAGCACATCCACCATGCTGTCAGAAAAAAATAGTAACGGTGAGAGACCCATCTGAGTAGGACGTATACTCTGATAATATCCCCTCCAGCACTCAATCCCACTACTGATATCATTCTTGTAAAGGTGATCTCTCAGAGTATACGTCCTACTCAGATGGATCTCTCAGAGTATCCTCTCCGGTTGGTTGTGTTCTGAGCCATCCGTCCCAGGGATTTGATTCTGTATTTTGGTTTCTGTATTTTGGCTCCAGCTCCATTTACATTAATCTACGGTACGACATGGTGATCAGGACATAGTCTCTGCAGCCATTCGACTGGCGAGGCAGAAACTATGTAGCCGTAGATAAAGTTGACTGTCTTCCGACCCTTATCCCTTGGCAATGATTATACGACAACCTATCACTATATCTTATATAGTAGTAGATGATGTCTTAGTATTACATTATGTGAGTTCATCTTGATTCTGTTACGTTCTTCAGATACTAGATACGATAAGAACATATACTACACCATATGTACAGAACATAGATGATTCACACTAATGTATGCTAGAATGAATCTTGGCTTGTGTTCTGAGCCATCCGTTCTCACACTTGAAGATAAATCGAATTATAACGACGGATATTAGGTTACTCTTCAGGATAATTGATGTCTATTTTATATTAATTTGGTTTGGTCTATATGATTCTTGGATAATTGGCGTGCATTAAATTCGTATGTGCATATTTGGTCTATGTGATTCTTGGATAATTGGTGTGCATTATATATTGGTTTGGTTTATGCATATTTTTGTGAACATGAAAAGTGCTGCAATTTCTTTTTCAAAAAAAATCTCAGTTACCGGTTAGCGACGGATATTTCCAGCTCCATTTGCATTAATCTACGGTACGACATGGTGATCAGGACATAGTCCCTGCAGCCATTCAACTGGCGAGGCAGAAACTATGTAGCCGTAGATAAAGTTGCCTGTCCTCCGACCCTCATTCCTCGGCAATGATGATACGACAACCTATCACTATATCTTATATAGTAGTAGATGATGTCTTAGTATTACATTAGTGAGTTCATCTTGATTCTGTTACGTTCTTCAGATACTAGATACGATAAGAACATATACTACACCATATGTACAGAACATAGATGATTCACACTAATGTATGCTAGAATGAATCTTGGCTTGTGTTCTGAGCCATCCGTTCTGATCAAGCATCTTCCTTCTCCTCTCCTCCACCATGGCTCTGAACCAATCTGCTCCTCCCTACTTCCCTTCTTTTTATTTGACTCTCTCAGCCACATATGACATCCAGCTCAAGTGTAGAGTCGGGAGAGAAGAAGTGGACAGGAAGTGGAGGGGGAAGCAGCACAGTCGGCGGCATGACCCGGAGGGTGTGCATAGGAGAACTATGAAGAAAACCTATGTACTTCCTCCGGGTCATGCCTCCGGCTGTGCTGCTTCCCCCTCCTCTTCCTGTCCACTTCTTCTCCTCCGACTCTACACTTGAGCTGGATGCCATATGTGGCTGAGAGAGTCAAATAAAAGAAGGGAAGTAGGGAGGAGCAGATTGGTTCAGAGCCATGGTGGAGGAGAGGAGAAGGAAGATGTTTGATCAGAACGGATGGCTCAGAACACAAGCCAAGATTTATTCTAGCATACATTAGTGTGAATTATCTATGTTCTTATCGTATATAGTATCTGAAGGACGTAACAGAATCAAGATGAACTCACTAATGTATGCTAGAATGAATCTTGGGTTGTGTTCTGAGCCACTCGTTCCGATACTTGGGAATTAAGTCATTCGACTGGTGAGGCAGCAACTATAAGGCTACTTGCATGTTCTTCCAACTTTAAATTACAAGATTACTACATTAGGTTACATAAATTACTAACCTCATCGCGGCCAATGTTTACAGTCTTGGTCTCAACTGTCTTCGATGCTATGATCCCATGCTTTCGGAAAATAGACAACGCAGACTCCATGGAATAGAATGGCCTTACATGCAAATCGTCTGTGATTATGTATCTTTTCCCTCCTTTCACAAACACGCCATCCTTGTTGCCTCCATCTGCAACCCCCTCCCACGTAATATCCTCATCCATTGCCTTACCACAGGGACATCGAGCGCCAATAACCGAACTATACAGACGGTGAGTCTTGGTGTAGCACTCAAATGTGGGGCACCCGTAAATTCGCCGAGGTTTTAAATCATCGACATTGAGTTTTAAACCCTCACGTAGCCTTTCTGCTTCACTTCTAGGCTCGAGCAGTATCTTCTTGCAAGCTTTGGTCTCCAGATACTTAGTGTCAAGATTCTGGACGCTTTCGTAGAGCATGTCAACGCATCCTAGCGTCAATTTTCTGCCGAGGAAATTGACGCTAGGATGCGTTGACATGCTCTACGAAAGCATCCAGAATCTTGATACTAAGTATCTGGAGACCGAAGCTTGCAAGAAGATGCTGCTCGACCCTAAAAGTGAAGCAGAAAGGCTACGTGAGGGTTTAAAACTCAATGTCGATGATTTAAAACCTCGACGAATTTACGGGTGCCCCACATTTGAGTGCTACACCAAGACTCACCGTGATGAGATTAGTGATTTATTTAACCTAAGACATGGGATCATAGAATCGAAGACAGTTGAGACCAAGACTGTAAACATTATGTGAGTTCATCTTGATTCTGTTACATCCTTCAGATACTAGATACGATAAGAACATATACTACACTATATGTACAGAACGTAGATGATTCACACTAATGTATGCTAGAATGAATTTTGGGTTGTGTTCTGAGCCATTCGTTCCCATACTTGGCAATTAAGCATGTGAAATAGAACTGATTATGTTTAGTTTGTCTTACGATACTGATTTTTACATCCAAATTGAAATGGATCGTTACTTCGTTGTTCGTACATGGATGTACTAGCGGATCAACCTCCTGGACCGTAGGTACTTATAAGTATTGACCGTGTCGGATTAGTATCGATCTATCGTTTTGGTATGGACCGTATCGGTTGGTATTGGTCTTAGCGAATTGGTATCGTCCTATCCGATATGTATCGGCCGTATAGCCATTAAGTCATATTGGCCTTATCGATTTGGTATCGGTCATATCCGATAGGTATCGGCCGTGTTGGATTATTATATACCATTTCGGATTAGTATCGTGGAAGGTTTAGTAACAATTGTACTTGGATTTCTCTCTTCTAGAGCTAGATTACCATTGTAAGAGAGTCACGAGAGCGTAGATGGCCAGTTACAGAACATACATACTTCCTTTTCAATCTTGCTTTTCCTGATGGAAAAGGAAGTATGTATGTTACTGTAACTGGCCAATCACGATCTGGTGATTCTCTTGTAATGGTATTCTAGCCCGAGAAGAGAGAAATCCAAGTACAGTTGTTACTAAACCTTCCACGATACTAATCCAAAATAGTCTATACTAATCCAACACGGCCGATACCTATCGGATATGACCGATACCAAATCGATAAGACCAATATGAATCCTAGCTATTCGGCCGATACATGTACATATCGGATATAGGACGATACCAATTTGTTAAGGCTAATACCAATATGATACGTCCTATACCAAACCGATAGACCGATACTAATATGATACACTAGATACTAAGTACATCTGGCCTATACCAGCGGATCCACAAATTACTGCACGATAGGCCCAACGACTCCAGTTACATCCGGTTATTGGTGAGTACATGATTACATAGTAATTCTGTTAGTCTTGTGATACAGATTTTTACTCTCTCATGCTACCAACGTCACAACTTTTCCAGTACTGCTCCCTCTAATGATGATGAACGCAAAAAAACCAACGTCACAACTTTTATAACTTGAGTAAATTTCTTTACCCTATATGAAAATTTCTGTTGTCAGAAAGATGGCTCCTAGGACTCGTCGAGGTGGTGCTGCTAGTCGAGGAAGGGGTCGAGGCAAGAAACCCTTGGAGGTCGACACGGAGGAAGTCTCCATCGTCAAACAAGAGCCGGTGACTGTTAAGGAGAAGGTGTTACCAAAGGTCGAGGTCAAGGAAGAACCGATGACCATCAGGGAAGAGATTGCTCCCAAGCTTGAAGCTAAGGAGGAGCCACCGTCAGAGAGTAGTAGCATCGGGACCGACCCTCCTATCCCTACAGAAGACCTCAACCAGATTGAGCCTTCGTATGCAAAGTGGCTGATAGAATGGTACATGCCTCAACGCAACTATCATCCATGGCTGTGAGGATTCATCGTCTGACTTGTGGTCTTTGTTGAGGCCAAAGTCGATTTTCCTATATTTTTTAGAATATTTGTGAAAATTTTGGAATATTTGTGCTATGATCGGTCGTCAGGATTGGATATTAGGTTACTGTAACTGGCCAACTCTTTCCTATGTGCTTTGGAATATTTGTGAAAAATTTGGAATATTTGTGCAATGATCGGATTATAACGATGGATATTAGGTTACTCTTCCAGATAATTGATGTCTATTTTATATTAATTTGGTTTGGTGTATATGATTCTTGGATAATTGGTGTGCATTAAATTCGTATGTGCATATTTGGTCTATGTGATTCTTGGATAATTGGTGTGCATAATATATTTGGTCTATGTGATTGTTGGATAATTGGTGTACATTATATATTGGTTTGGTTTATGCAAATTTTTGCGAACAGCTAAAAAGCTGTAATTTTTTTTCAAAATATTCTCAGTTAGCGACGGACTTGTGACCGTTTTGCGACGGTCATCACCAGTTTTCGACTACTTTTTGACGGTTATTCCGTCGCTAACTGGATATTTGAAAAATTTTCCCAGGTAGCGACGGATGGTCGACGGACTATCCGTCGGTATGATATATTGTTCGACGGAATAGCGACGACCTATCCGTCGCCCGTGTTCTGGAAATAACAAGAATTTCCAGAACAAGGTCGACGGTTAATCCGTCGCTATTCGGTCGATATCTTTCGACGGCAAAGCGACGACTTATCCGTCGCCAAGTTGCTGGAAATGACATGAATTTCCAGAAGCTGGTCGACGACTTTTCCGTCAGAAAACCGTCGCTAATCCGTCACTTGATACCGAAGCTGTCGACGGATTAGCGACGGAATGATACGATCTGATACGCTTTTGCGACGGGTTACCGACGGAAATTTACGTCGCTATTGTCTACACAGTTCAGTACTTAAAAGCTGAAGTGGACGACAGTCCGTCGGAAATGCGTCGCTAATGCTTCGTATTGTGACGTCGAATATCCGTCGCTATTCCGTCATGTGACGACAACTTAGCGACGGAAGGTTATTAGCGACGAGCTGATTGCCGACGGATTTTTTTGGCCAATATTCGTCGGCAATCGGTCGCTAATAGTAATTACCGTCGTCTTAGCGACGGATGTGGCCGTCGCTAAAACGATAAATTTTGGTAGTGTTTTTTTGATGAGGTTTAGACGTTAGCGAGCACTACTAATGATTCTATTCCAAATAAGTCACAAGCTAGGTATACCACTCCCTCAAGGCTAGCTTACTCAAGGTATTCTTCTACCTTTTCTACCCTTTAGCTATCTAATATTAATCCCAAGGGTCCCTTACAAGGGATGAGATAAGTAACAATCTATGTTTCCCCCGCATATAGCTATCAACTATATACATATGGTCATCCACAAGATATATATCAACTATTTAATATATAAAGCTAACCACAACTATCTACAGCTTCCAAATATGTAACTAAAAAAATAATAATAATAAATAAATGAATAAATAAATAAAAATAAAAATATATATGCAACGTACTAAGGTTGAAACGGGAAAGAGATTGAGCCAATAGAGATTGATATGATCATAATAAGTTTCTAGGAAAATCAAGTAGAACTTCATAGGAAATATATTCTTTCTGGCTGTGATAAGAGATTTCTGAAATGGAGACATCCGCTATAAATACAAATCTTCGAATCGGACAAAAGTCAGAATAATTTGATGGTGCTAAAGAGACAATCATGGTATGGATATAGTCTTAATAATATTCGAAAACCAAATATATCCGAAGTCACTTTGCCTCAAATTCATGCCTCGCCAGAGTGCACCTGACTGCAGTAAATTTTTGGCTCCATGTCACCCTCATTTTTCGTATTTCCTGTATTTCGTATTTATATTCGTATTTGGGTTTTGGCATGTATTTTTTTTATTTTTCTCAGCTTGTGGAATTTCGGTATTTCTCGTATTTTGGGTTTTCTCATGGCTCGATTTTATTGGGTTGGTCTGGTTCGGTTTATGTGTAGGATCACCTTAGCCTATGCTACCCCTCATCCACACCACAACTCCCCTCTTTATAATCCCCACCTACCACTCTCTCTCCTCATAACCACCATTTATTTCCTTCTTCTTCTTTTTCTCCTTCCTCAACACAACTCTCCCAACCCTAGGCAAGTGCATCTTGCCACTACATGAGAACCCTCTTTTCTTTGTCCATTTGCTAGATTAGGACATGGTGATCAACATTAGAACTTGGGTTTTTGTGATTTGGAGCTTCCTTTGTGATAGATCTAAGTTATTTCTATTTTTGGATTTTGCATGGTTTGAGCTTCTTAAGTTGGATTTTATGGGTTTTTGATGTTTCCATGTGGAAGAGCATTCAGTTTCACTCCAGTTGGAACCTTGGAAATCCGGATTTGGAGTTCGGATGGCTAAGTTGTGATGCTTTGAAGCTTGGGTTCATCCATGGTGTTCTTGCTGTTTGGAGAAGACAGTGAGCAGTGGCAGGGCTTCTTAGCTTACACCACGCAGCCTTGAGTACGCTTCCTGTTGGAAGCGTGTCTCCTTCAGCGTGCGTGACTTTTCATGTACGCTGCTCCCTTCAGCGTGCGTGACTTTTCATGTACGCTGCTTCCTTGAGCGTGCGTGACTTTTCATGTACGCTGCTCCCTTGAACGTGCGTTACTTTTCATGTACGCTGCTCCCTTGAGCGTGCGTGACTTTTTATGTACGCTGCTTCCTTGAGCGTGCGTGACTTTTCATGTACGCTGCTCCCTTGAGCGTGCGTGACTTTTCATGTACGCTGCTCCCTTGAGCGTGCGTGCCTTTTCATGTATGCTGCTCCCTTGAGCGTGCGTGACTTTTCATGTACGCTGCTCCCTTCAGCGTGCGTGACTTTTCATGTACGCTGCTCCCTTGAGCGTGCGTGACTTTTTATGTACATTGCTCTCTGTAGTGTGCGTAACTTTTCACCTACGCAGCTCTCATGCGTGCGTGACTTTCGCGTACGCTGCTCCCTTGAACCCTTTGCTTAACCATTGGTTTTAGGAGTTTTGGTTCTATAGCCCTGTGTTTTGATATTTTATTAGATATTTTATGCCCATTTTATATCCGTACGCCTTTTGTCATGAACTTGATTTTATTTAACATGTTTGGAATGACTACTGTACATGGCATGGTATGACAAGGAACTAGCATAACACGACAGTGACCCGTAGTGGTGCACTCCTGACATGACCAACCTGACATGATAGTGGCCCGTCGTGGCGCACTCCTGACAAGTACCCTGACATAATTTATCTTGATAATTTAACTTGACCTGCCTTGACACCGTGGGTGGTTCTTCTTGCTTGCTTGTTAAATCCACTTGTCCTGTCTTGCATCATGTCTAGGAGGGGACTCCTGAGTACCACGGTCAGGAGTACCTACTAAAATGGATTAAGGTTAATAACTAGAATAACACAATAGTCATGAAGAGATGACACAGCTACAGGCAATCCCGTTACCTGGGCGCTCTTGGGATATGTAGCCTGCCGTCGAGTAGGGCACATTTCCAGCACCGTCGAGTGTTGCACCCTCTAAGTCACCTAAGGGTACATTTGTCTCCCGGGCGATGTACCCACCTGAATTCAACCCCTAATTTTAGACCTGGGTAACCTGGATGGTCTGCAGGGCTTGTGGCTGTGGAACAATCTCACTGCATCTTGTTAGTAATTAGGCCTGTGATAACCCTAGTTAGTTAATGTAGAAAGCCGTAGGCAATGATTGGCCGTGATTGCTTGGATGGAGTCTAGTCCAGTATAGTATTGTCTAGAATTGATCGATTGTAAGATTGTACCAGAATGATTGAAGGATTGTCACTCCAAATTGTCACTATAATGATTGTCACTCCAGATTGTTACTTGACCTGATTTCTTATATTTATCTTGTCGATAAATGGTGAGAGAAACCAAGTTCCGTTCAGACGAAGGGTTACAACCCCGGTCCTTGTTTGGTTTACGGGTTGTAACCTAGCTATCTGAATAGTCCCATGGTCATCTCATCGTATATCATCCTATCATGCTTTTCCATATGTCCTGTCTTTTAGTGATTCTATGCAAGATTGTCTTTTATAATTATCCATCATGCTTTTCTTAGATTACTGTCTCTTATTATGTAATTATATTATTGTGCTAATTTGCTGGCTTTGTTCTTATTTCGTGGCCTCCTTTGTGGCACTTGCTCTTTCTGGGGTCTGACCCAGCTGGTTTTGTATGGCCAGATACCGGAGCAGTAGCAAAGGATCTACCTGTCTTCCAGCCCGATGGTGACCACCAGGCATAACCAGGGCAACGAGTGGGTTATTTTTGGCTCTCCCACTTTATTGTAAAAATTATTCTTTTGAGTCGTTTAGCCGTCGAGCAAGTGTTAGCTCGTTTGCAACTTTATTTACTGTCTGCCTACGGGCTGTAAGCATGATTGGCAACTCGAGGTTGATCATGTATGACTTAACTCTTGCTAGTCCTTACATTTTGTACGACTAGCTTCATGATCATCTGGATATGTAATGTTTGGGACGCCTTACAATTGTATATTTGGTAATCTGATATCTTGTGATTATTATTAGTTGGTTGAGATTGAGACAATAGGATAATTTATGACCTTAAGAGACTGATGGCTTGTAGATAAACCCTCACATATCTAGACAGCCGTGACCGTATGGTGAGATGGATTCCATTTCATTATACGTAGCTGACTATGTCTGCCCCCCGCTCTCCAGTATTCTGGTTCTGGGGCGTGACACTCCATAACTTGAATAATTATAGGTCACCGAATAGTCTAACAACTTTATCCATTTTCTGGCTGAACAACATTGGAGACAAATATGATGCATTTAGGACGTAGTCTCAATAATATCAAAAAACCTATCAACACCTGAATCATTTCAACTTAGAGTCTATGCCCCGCCAGTGCGCAACTGGCTGCAATATACTCGTAGTTTCTATAATTCAAATAGATGGTTGCGACGCATATGTGCGAAGCCATATTAGGTCTCTGAATATTTTCTTAACTTTGTCCATGGGAATTTCAAAGGGATAATTCAACAATTCAAAAAGTTTTTCAATGACTAAAGAAAATTCAATATTAGGATGGAATCAATTCTCTGACCGTTCGTGCTTCATGATACTCAAGCATTGAGTTTAAAAGCTTTATAGGCCTTGAACTGATCAAGAAGTTCTTTGAGAGAGGAAGATTTCAAGTTGAGTGGAGGAAGTCAACAAATGATAATATTCTTGGTCTTAGAATAACTTAGGAAATATCAATCAATATTGGAATTATTTTTTGGAAAATAATTTCCTTGGAAGATTCGTGAACAAGATAAGTTGAACCAATTCTTTTGGTAATAATTAACCTTGGGGCTTTATGGTTCCTAGAAGAATTTGGTTCGGGATTGGTCCCAAGAAAGTCAATTGAAAATAATGTCAAGATAAATGGTTGGATACACTAGTCGTAAAAATACTCTGGATAGATAAAAGTTTACCAAGTTTGCTAAAGGAGAATTTGAAACTCTAAATAGTAAAATAGATCTAGATTCTTAATAAAGATAGAGAAGTATGATTTGATCAATTAATTGAAAATTTTGAAATGGATTTGTTGAAGAAGGAGATTGGAAAAAATCTAATCATAATCCATAAATAACAAAAGAGTATGGATGCTAAGGAATGCTGAAGTATGATAAGGATATGGAAGAAAATAACCTCTGAAAGCCAAGGAACACTAAAAAGATATATATAAAATCTAGAAACTAATGTAGATAGTAAAATAGACCACCATACAACCGGCCTATGCTGGATAAGATTTAGGATGCAAAACATAAGCAAGGTAGCCTACCAGTCTATAACAAACAAAAATATTTATTTATAATATATTTTGGTCCTATGTTGTGACAAATTAATGTTCTTGTGTTCTAATTGTTTCTAGATATGTTCTCCTAAGTTGTTGATCAGACCTGCATGGGCCACCACTAAAAACATGTCACGACCCGATCCCAAATTATTGGGTCGAACCGGATCATGCCCAGCCTGCACCGTTGTGAGACGACGGCAGTAAGCTGTTCTATATGCAGATATTCACAACAACATCTATACATTTGTCACAACTTGAATATACGAAAATTTTAAAACTTTTTATTCAACAATTGAAAAATACAACTAGAAATGGAAGAACTGAAATAAAGAACTGAATTCAAATTAACAAACTCAAAAATAATAAAACTAGAAAACTGGAAACAACTAGCTAGGCGGTCGGCTCATCGGCCTCAGGTTCTGCGTCCTCCAAGGGAGACTCTGGCAACACCACATGATACAATACCGGGTCATAGTAGCTATTGTACAATAGCTCAGCATCCTTAATGATACCTAAAAATGTTGGTCTCCAGTCAGGAGGGAGCAAGTACGAATATGTATCTCATATTTCAAATAATAATAGAAAAGTGCAGGCTAAACAGTTGAAACAATATTTTTCAGCAATTTAACAATTTAAAACAATATGATTTGAATGTGTAAACGTCTATGACCGGCTTGGGTTGTACAATAGCATCCTAGTGACGCGATACGGCTTATCCCCGTGTGTAAGAGGGGTAAGCTCGCACAATCATGCAATATGAGGGGTATTGGTCATAAACGCTACACTATTCCCCCAATCCCTACAATCAATATCAATCAATATTTGAACCCTAGGAGAGGGTTCCGTGTAGCAATGTGGTTTAAACATGCAACTTGATAATTACTAAATAAAATACAAGAAAACATAACCGTAACTTGCCTCTGTTAATTGACTGGATCGGGAATGTCGGTACCGAGAAGGAAGTCAAGTTCGTCTCCGAGATCCTACAGTTGAGAACCTTGACTTAGAACTATAATAAAACCATTCTAGGTGTGCTAGTTACAATCTCTAGAAGCAGACCCTAGTCAGGTTTTAAGTTATTTAGTTACTCTACCGAAAATTGTCTAACGTCGCAAACTACGTTCGTTATCATTTTAATCGAATAAGTCGGTTACTGATTAATTGGGAAAAATAGCAATTACCGGTTAATTTGGCAAAACTTTGTATTTTAAATATATATATATATAAAACTAGGCTTTTTCTTTTAAATGAGAAAATATGTGAATTTCTAAATTACCAGATTATTTATTATGAGAAAACTTATTAATTTTTTTTATAAAATATATATCCATTTTATATTCTACGCGTTTAACGACGAAATTAATATTCCAGAAAAAATAAGAAAAAGCTACGCTACACAATACAGGGTCACAGAAAATAAATAGAAAACTGGACTTATGCCCTTACAACTATTTACATAAATTAATTCAATATTAAAAGTTGCTGGCGAGCTCTGAATGCCGGGAAGCGGTCTATTCAGGAGGCCGAGGCCCTGCACTCGAAATATGAAAAATACACAGTAACGAGTTCTAAATAAATTTATAGAATATAAAATATAGGTAAGTCTCAGACTTGGTCATTAAGTATCACGTTGTTGGCTAACACCTCAACGTACATAAAGTTCTTGTAGCGTTTGCGTTTCGTCGAGGCTCATTCGACCGATACGGTCGTCGCCTAACCGGGGATACATAAAATCTCAAAAAGCCGCAAACCAACCAACAACCAATTTGGAAATCCTTTTACAAAGACCGAGTTCGAAAGCAGATTTTGTTTTATGAAATTAATTTAAATACCAGTGTTTCGAAAAGGGTTTTACTGAAAATTTGGGCATCACCTCCCTTGTAACTGGACAATCCAGCCACATAGGCGATACAAATCCCTGCACCAAAAGAAAGTCGCAAACCAGGGAATACACCAAACCAATCCACAATAATATTCCAACCCAGAGTAATAATCTACAACCAACACATATAGATAAAAGCCAACATATAGATAAAGTCGAACCGCAAACCGAAAATAACGAATCGGAAAAACATACACGTCCCGCGTAAATAATCCGAACCACAGAAAAATGCCGCAACGTAAAACGTCGTACGTATCCCCTAAACGCAACGGACTCAAATTTCGATCCCCGAAATGGGGTCGGGACCGCGTCATCATCGACACGAAAACCCAAAGGGACACGAGGACACGAAAATATACCTCAGGTGCTCGGCTAGAGCTCTCAGATGTAAATAGGAGAAAAAATAAATTCCGCGAACTCGGGAAACTCCAAAATATGCGAACAACAAAGATCGGCCACGGGAACAGCGGATCTGGACCCACGAGATGCTGCGGACAGCGGAACGGGGCACGGAAACAACGGACGGAGCTCGGGGCAGCGCTGGGGCGGAGCCGACAGGGCTCGAGGTCACGCCGGGAAGGCGCTGCGGAACTCGGGGTAGCCGCTGGGGCAAAAATCGGCCGTTAGGGCACGGGTCGGGGGAGAACGGCCGCATGGGGGCACGCTGGCAAGGGAGTTTGGCCATGGTCGGCCGTGGGTCAGTGCCGACGAGGACGCGCGGACACTGCCGAGGTCGGCCGACGACGGTCGCGGTTAGGGCGGCCGCGACAAGGGCGCTGGAGGGGTTGCGGGGGTCGACGGACGTCGGGCTGGCCGCGCGGGGCTCTGGCCGGGGGTTCGGCGCGCTGGAAAGGCGGCCGGCGGGCAGCGCCGAGCGGGGTCAGGGGCGACCGCAGATGGGGCGGCCAGCGAACGGGGTCCGCGGGGGAGCGGTGGCTCGGGTCGGGACCGGCGGTCGGAGACGACCGCGGGGAGGTCGCAGGAAGGCACGGCCGGAGGCCGGGCTCGGACGGAGTCGGGCTCGGCGTGGGTCGGCTGCGGGCGCACGTCAGGGGATTTGGCCGAAGCTTGGAAGAGTTGGGGAAGAGATTGGGAAAAATATGAGAATGAGGGAGAGAGAGATCTGGAGGTGTTGGTGTGAGTGGTGGTGGTGGGTTTTTAATGAGAGTATGGAAAGAGTGGGAGAGAGAGATATACGTGTAGAGGAAAAATAGGGAAGGGGTTGAATGGTGAGTGGGTGGGTTTGGTTATTTTTTAAGAAAAACCAATACATATATATTACAAAAAAAAGATTTGAGAATGGGTTCGGAAAACGGGATTCAGGAAAAATCGGGTTTGGGTCGTGGTCGGATCCCGAGCACGGGATCGGGACAGGCAGCAGTCAAAGATCCCATAATTAATTTTTTTTCTAAAAAAACAATATTATCCTGACCCGACTATTATAATAAAACAACAACAATAATAATAATAATAATAACCTAATCTAAACTATTAATCCTAACTATCTAATAATTAATCTAAATCCAGAAAGCGGGTTTCACATTGGGTTGCGCTTGGGCTCGGACTAGGCTTATGATTCATCGGGTTGGGCTCAGTTTGAGCTCAAACCTGATCCAACATGCCCGAGTTGCACCTGTAGTAATACCGTACCAAAAATTATATATATATATATATATATATATATATATATATATATTTATATTTATATTTATATATATTTTTTTTGAAGCAATGGGTACTTGTGGTGAACTCGCCTCCACCGGGGCTCGAACTCCCGACCACTTGGGCCGCATGCATCTCTCTTAACCACTAGGCTAGAGGTCATCTGCATATATATATATATATATATATATATATATATATATATATATATATATATATATATGTGTATATATATATATATATATATATATATATATATATATATATATATATATATATATATATATATATATATATATATATATATATATATAGAGAGAGAGACACACACACACACACACACACACACACACACACACACACACACACACACACACACCAAAATGGTGCCTGAAGAATGTAGTGGTTGTCGTTTTAGTGATCGAACTTTTTTTTGTTAATTTGATATCTAAGTTTTGTATTTTGGTTTAAAGAATACATGAACTAGATTCCATTGATATTTTTGAATGAAAATTGATAAAAATTATATATATATATATTAATATATATATATATATATATATATATATATATATATATATATATATATATATATATATATATACACACACACACACACACACACACACACACACACGCACACACACACACACACACAATGATTCCTGAAGAATGTAGTGGTTGTCGTTTTGGTAATCAAACTTTTTTTTTAATTTGATACCTAAGTTTTGCATTTTTTTTAAAGAGTACATGAACTAGATTTCATTGATATTTTTGAACGAAAATCGATAAAAATGGTCATATATACACAAAATGGTGCATGAAGAATATACTGGTTGTCGTTTTGGTGATCAAACTTTTCTTTGTTAATTTGATACCTAAGTTTTACATTTTTGTTTAACGAGTACATAAACTAGATTCCATTGATATTTTTGAATGAAAATCGATAAAAATGGACATGTTATGGTCACGTGCCTTATTTTTCGTACTTATTTTGTTATGTTTTGTTTCTCGAGTAAGAATATTGGTGTTCGAAAAAATTCTACATAAATAAGTAGTTGTTGTCGAGTATAAAATGACGGCTTTACAACCAATTATAGTTGACGTATCGGCTGGTCATGACAAAAAAAATCATAAAATTAAGGCACATGATCACCACATGTCCATCTTTAACGATTTTCATCCAAAATACCAACAAAATCTAGTCCAGACACTCTTTAAACCAAAAAGTAAACTTAGGTACCAAATTAACCAAAAAAAATCGTTCACCAAAATGGCAACCATGACATTGCTCATCCACCATTTGGACAATAAACTCTATATAAGTAGTACATAAATTTAAACTTATAATGGATTTTGGTGGACTTAAAGTTATGTTAAAAATGATAAGAATTGAGTTTTTAATTTGTTGAGCTTATGTTTTTGTGTTTTCTTATATCTTATAAGTGAATTTTGGTGTACTTGAACTATGCTAAAGATTAAACTTAGTAATTTTATTGGATCTTTTAAGCTCATTTAGGCGTTTGCAACCAATAACGTAGTTTTCTAATAAATTCGATCAATTGTTGGTTGGTAGAGGTTTGCTTTGAATTTTAATGCTTCCAAAGAAAAAAGGGTAAAAAAATATAGGTTAAGAGGCTCCATAATAGTAACTGTGCTAATTGATCGAATGAAAATCTAGGTTAAGAGGTTCCATAATAGTAAGTGTGCTAATTGATCGAATGTTAATTGATAAAATATCGCTATCGAACAAAAGTTGATAGAATATCGTTAACTGAAACTGAAAAAACGATTCTAAATGGTACGATATTTATATTTATTTTTTAATATCGATTAAAAGAATACCCCCAAAAAAATATCGAATACCGATCGATTATATTGACGCTCACCCCTACATGTCCTTCTTTTACATAAGGATGTGGGTCCCACCGGTTTTATAAACACTATATTTGGAGACAACATATCTCATCCGAAGAAATGTAGATATATTTGTTTTATTTAGACTGACATATGGGTCCAGAGTGTGGCAAGTTTGTTGTTGGGTTTAGCTGCGTAAAGTATTGTCACGTGAGAGAATGAGCCGCACAGTGCTTGGGGGATTCAGTGTTCAGAAGAATCAGAACCATGCGTATTTTGTTGTTTGAAACCATGAAAGTGAATGAGGAAATTGTAAGTGCAAATCCAAAAAAATTGCTAAATATTGAAAGTTGTTTACAAATTTACCATTTTATATTTCAAAATTATTGAAAGTTCACTTTCTTTCTTAGAAATTAAGATGCGGGAATAAAATAAAAATGTATGATATTGAAAATCCATTTTTGATTGAATTTTTACTTTTAATCGCTTTCAAGGCTTACGAAATATTTAAGACTGCTCTCGATTAATAACACTTTTATTGACCATTTTAAAGCAAAAAAATACAGTAGCTTAATATCCACATTGACGCATACAGGGACCGAAGTTCACATACATCACAAGGAAGAAAACAAGAGAGACTAAATATATAAGTATGAGCTACAATGCGATCGAAACCAACATCATAACTTATGTAAGAGAGTTGTGTCATTGACGAATAAACGAACATGACTCATAGTATTTCCGACTCCACAAAATATAAACTAATAGAAGCAAACTAAAATACTTATTATAGAAATGTATATGCCATTATGATCCATGTTTAGTCCCTTAAATAAGAATTGTGCAAATCAACATATTTGCAGGGAATTATAGAGTAAAAAAATATTTTAGTATTTATCAATCAAAAGTCTACTTCCAATTATATATATATTTTATTTTTAATAATAGGATGGTTGAGACTTTCTGCTCGTTTTTGTCAAGTTTTGTTTTTAGTTCTCGTAGTGGCTCATCTTCTTTCAGATCGACGCATTGTCTCCTGCATCAACATAATGTACCCAATAGAACAGACCAACGAATGAAATTGTCATTGGAAGCTTGCGAAAGCCAGGTAGTCATCCATTTTATCTACTATCTAAACCAAAGCATATGATTGATATGGAGATGTCGTTGATAAATAGGAATCGATCTTGCATATGGAATACATTAAGAAACATACGACTATTCTATGAGGAGATTGAGTTAATATCAATAGTAGACACGCTACGATTTTTGGCTCTTTGCTAGACATGATCAGTATATGAAGCATCGAATGCCACATTTATAATCGTAACGATACGGAAGTTTTTTGTTTCTGTGAATACACTTGATTACTTTGAATCGAGTTTACAAGGTTGTTCATCTAATACTTTGAGCAACGTGTTATATAGGAGTGACCATAATTCCATACCGTCATATCCCTCTGGTTCATGGAATTCATCAAATGACATAGTTCATAAAAGTTATGTGCACCAGTAAAATTGTTTCTCACGATCATCATGAATCTTCACTTCTAACAGTCAAATAATGAGAGCCAACTTTTAAACCAGACATTCCTACAATGATTGTTAGTTTGTGGAACACAAATTAAATATTATTCCATTTTTTCCCTTTTATGCAAATATTATTTTAGATGTAAGTAAGTATACAAGAGGTAAGAATATAATAAGTAGGAGAAAAAAACCTTTCCTTTTTTTTATCACTTATCTTCTTTCTTCTTTGAAGAATGTTTAATAAGAGAGCTCTCCTTCTTCTTCTTTCACTTCTTTCATTTATTCTTTCTATCTAAAATGTTTTGTTAAACTAAAGTATGAAACAATGGAGAAACGAAAAAAGAGGGAAACACGACTAAAACTATTTATCATCTGTACATTTCATATCAAGTAAGTAAATCTATAAAGAAACGAAAAAAAAAATCATTTTGTCGTTTGTCCTCTTGAATATGATTTTTGTCTTATATATATATATATATATATATATATATATATATATATATATATATATATATATATATATATATATATATATATATTCTCCCTGTTTTTTCTTTCCTCACTTACAAAAAGAAAAACAATATTCCATTAGTTTGAAGAAATAATTCTTAGAAAAAATGGTCGAGAAATAAACAAGCACGAGCTTCAAAGCAAAAAAGAGATATCTCGTCCGAACAAACCAAGTACAATACATGTTTTCCAAAACAAAGGAACAATTTAAAATATTATCTTTTAGAGCAATAGAGATTGTTTAAGATTTCTCTCTCTCTCTCTCTCTCTCTCTCTATATATATATATATATATATATATATATATATATATATATATATATATATATATATATATATATATATATATATATATATATAATCGGTCATTTTTTACTATGTATTGTGTACTTTGTCCTGATTAACAACTATTCGAGTACGCCATATTGACCACACAATTATTTTATATTTATTTTATATTATGTCATGCTTTTGTCTGCGCTCCATCTCTCTATTGCACATAATTTTCCACCCCTCCATACTCTCAGGGATACAAATGGTAACCAACAAACCATCAATTTTTTTATACAAGTATAGGATTTTGATTCCAAAATGAAGTTAGGATTTTGATATATATATATATATATATATATATATATATATATATATATATATATATATATATATATATATATATATATATATTGTCACGATCCGCTACCCAAATTGTTGGGCCGGACCGAGTCATGTCCAGCCTACACTTGAGATAAAGCGTAGTAAGCTGTTCTAGAGACAAATAAGATAAGACCAAAGTGTGCTAACAGTTCTATATGTAATAATAAGACAGAAATTGTCACTTCCCGTTCCCAGAATACGTATTTTTATACATGTACTGCTTTAATATATATATATTTAATATTATCATGTATTGTTCTGTATTTAAATCCCTTTAATTTCATGTTAATTAATTTCCTGTAATTTTATTTCTGCATTTTTACATTCCGCTTTTATACTCTGTTTTAGCTTTGCTTTGGGTTCGGCTTGGATTGGTTTAATTATGTTGGTTCATCATGAACCAAAACAAACCCCCACCTACCACCACTCCTTCATTTAAAGACCCATTCCCTTTCTCTCTCTTCATTACTTCACCATTACTCTTCTTCTTCCTCATAAACTCTTCCCCACCTTCCAGCCGCCTAGACAAGTGCCAACTTACTTCTTGATGGATTTTCATTTTTGTTGTTCCATTGTCTTCCTCTCAAGATTCTTAGATACTTTAGTACTTAGCATTTTCAATTTCCATGGCTCATTTCATGTAGATCTATGTTTGATGTATTTTCGAATTTCTTAGGTTTTGATCTAGTAACTTTGTTATTCTTCAAGTTTTGATAGTTCCATATTGTAGAGAATTTTGTTCTACCCCATTTTGACCTATGGAAGTCCAAATTTGGGCTTGGAATGAAGGATTTAGAGAGCTTGGAAGCAATGGCTTCTCTGGTTGTGCTTTCAAGAAATTTGGAGAAGAAGAACAGTTCTGGCCGCATGGAGCATTCCAGCCGCATAGCACTTTTGGCCGCATGGCAGTACTTGACCGCATGGAATTCCATGCGGCAAGTCATTCAGCCGCATGAGCTTCCGTTTTTCCAGCCGTATGAACCTCTGTCTGCCATATCCGCATGAACACTTGTTCTTCAAGCCGCATGAGGCTCGTCATTTGGGCCGTATAGGCTTGGTCAATTCCAGTCGCAGGGATTTAGTTTACCCGCAGCCGTATGAGACTTTTTCCCAAGCCGCATAAAGCTTGGTAATCCTAGCCGCATGGACCTTGGCGACCTTTTTGGCCGCATGGCATCTTGAGCCGCATAGGACTCGTCCCAATTCCAGCCGCATAAAGACTTATCATTCCGACCGCATGAGAATTGTCATCTAGCCCCATAGGCTTGCCTTTTCAAGCCGCATGTAATTTATTAATCGCATATGCATGTTTTATTCAGCCGCATGGACCAATAACTTCCCGGCTGTATGGACTATAGCCCATAATGCCCTTTGAGCTGATTCTGTCCCGAGTGGACATTAATTAATATTGATTGTCATCTTGGCATTAATTAACATTGATTGTTATCTTGATTAAATAATTGATCATGCGTTCCTAGTTGGAACTAAGAGACTGGCTAGTCGTCTTATTAAATTGAATAAATGAGACACGTTCATCTTAATTATGAACTATGGAAATCGACTGGCTGATCCCGACATTGGCATACAGGCACATGCAGGCTTCAATTTATTTATTTATTTATTTATTTTCTCAAAAATAATATGTGTACTTTATGGTCAATGCATGATTATTTCGTGGTTAGTTTTGATTGTTGCATTACGCTATATAAGACCTACAACCTAACCGTACGGGTATCGTTGTAGAGTTGGACATATCGTATTTTGTACGGAAGTACTTATTCTGAATGACCATGATCCACGGTATGAGATTTCACTCAACGTAGAGACTACTAAGTTAAATAAAATAATGATTGCATGGAGAGAATGGATTCCCGAGTTCTTACATGGTAGCCCTCTTTGGGACTATTAAGTGCCCGACAGGCCGGCTGGTTCCCACAGATACTGCAAATCTGCCACACGGGCAGGGAGTAGTATCTGCTTATATTACTTATTATATATTGTATATTGATGACGGGCGTCCCGCTGGGACTCGTCTAGTTCATGATTGGCGTAATTGATTGACTGGATAGACTAGCCTTGCTTGCACATAGTAAGAACTGAGGAATCCTTATTGCATATTCCCAGGATAACTTGGAACTCACAGTAGCAAGTCGTAGTAGTTGCATGGCCATTTAAATTAATTTGTTTGTGCACTGTATCTACTCTGTTAACTAACTGAGAAAATCAGAATGTCAAGGCATGACGGGCCAACTTCTGTCCTTGTTTGGTTGGGAGGTTGGTTCGAAGTGTCGTGATGTTATGTGAATCACAGTAGCCAGCAGAGGTCTATATATCATATTTTCCTATTACTGGTTGTAATTCCTCATATCATGCTTCCTTGCGGTACTTGCTATTAGAGGTCTAACCTCTCTGGTTTTGCATGGCCAGATTTAGAGCCGGTCCTCGAGGATCCAGCTTACTTCTACCTCCAAGATGGTCAATACTAGAGGGATGATCGCAGGAGGACTCGAGTGGGTTCCTTTCTTCCCCGCTCGTTTTGTTAAATATTTTATAATTTGCCGTTTGGCACCGACATGTTAGTCGGATTATCTTGTACCTACTTTTCCATAATTGTAACTAAGTCAGGCTGCAGCTGATAACAATTGTGCATACTTGCTACATCATCTGGCTGTGTTTTGTAAAGCCAGATATCAAAAACATTATGACTGAACGTTTAGGACGCCTTACTGCTTTATCTTACATGTTCTCTATTTCTGTTTCTTGTTTGAATGATTGAGACAATAGATGTGAAGTGACCATAGTGAGACTCTTATGTAGTATGCACCCCCTCGTCTTATTAGACAGCATTGATCATATTATACGGTATTCCTCTACCTGTAATACGTAGCTGGCTGAGTCATTCCCCTGCTCTCCAGTATTCTGGTTCTGGGCGTGACAAGGTTTTAGTGGTGGCCCATGCAGGTCTGATTTTAGACTTGTGGGGTGTTTTGATTTATAGGATGTCTCAATCACACATGTTCCTCCTTGATCTCATGAATCGTTGTTCTTGACTCTGGCTTGACATTCCGGTATCCTTTGACTTCATCGATCTTTCCCGTCCGATCGTTTGATTGTTCCCTTATCCCTTTTCTTAGGGGCACCTCGTCTGCATCTGTCAGAATTGAACAGCAACAACGAGAGCAACATGGACAACCTGACCAGGTTGGTCAGCAACAAGGGCCAGGACTACTTCAAGACACCATCCAAGAAGAAGTGATAGTGGAAGCAGCTGCTGGATCGCAGTATCCAGAGGTTCCACCACCACCAACAGTTCCACTTACCCCCGTGGAAGTGGACACACCGGCCCTTCTGGAGATCGTGAGAGGGATGATGGCTACTCAGCAACACCAGATGTTAGCCCAGCAGCACATGCACGCTCAGTTGCAGGAGCAGAACGTACTACTCAACCAAGGGTTGCAGACAGCTTTGGAAAGAGGGGCAAGGCTAGATTCAGGAGCATCAACCAGATTTTGCAAGTTTAACCCCCGCCGTTTCGAGGGCATGGAGGATGCCATCTCAGCAGATGCATGGCTTAAGGATATTGAGACTATTCTGACGGCAGCTAAGGTACCGACAAAAGAACGTGTGGATCAAGTAAAGTTGTTACTTCAAGATCTCGCACGTGATTGGTGGGAATCAGAAGAAGTAGGCATCAGACGTCATGTTGCTTGGGACGACTTTACTGCAAGGTTTAAGACAAAGTACTATGGAGTTGTGGCGCAGTTTGAGCTACAACAAAAGTTTATCAACCTCAAGCAGGCCGACAAGACAGTAGATGCTTATGCAGCGGAGTTCTGCAGATTGAGTAGGTTCGCCCTAGAGATGGTAGCAACGGAGAGCTAGAGGGCTATGAGATTTCAGCAAGGGTTTCATCTTTAGCTCTTACAATTGATAGAGGGACACAATTACCAAACTTTTGATGAAGTATTGACGGCAACTCGAAGGCATGAGATCACCATTCAGAGGATTATAGCAAGGACAGGAGGTCAGAAGAGATCCCACAGTCAGATCGAAGGAGGAGGGGAAGCAGCGCCCCGAACAATAGCACCATCTCTTGGCATTCGCATTCATGATATGGCAATGCGAGGGCCAGCACCACCACCCAAGCAGCAGCAGCAGCAACAGCAACAGAGGAAGAACCAGCAACCCCCAGCGGGCTGTACTTATTGTGGGAAGGTAGGGCACACTAGAGATGTGTGTCGGACATTGAACGGGCAGTATTTGATATGTGGAAGCCCAGATCATCGGGTTACCACCTGTCCCATGAATTCAAGGTCAGGAGGACCAGTACAACAATTTCCTGCTCTGCCAGCACCAGGGGCAGGCCAGTATCGAGGACCAGCGGTGGCAGTAAGACCGTTGGCACAACGCCCGTTCATGACACAGACTCAGATGTTTCGACAGCAGGGACCGCCGATGCAGCAACAACATCATGGACCACCCCAGCATCACCAAGGCAGGGGCCAGCAGCAACACCAGGCTAGGCCGTAGCATGGAAACCAACAAGGAGGTCGAGGGCAGGCATTCACTTTGTCCTTGGAAGAGGCATTAGCATCGGAAGATGTTGTGGCAGGTAACATTCTTGTCACCTCAAATCCCGCAGTAGCATTGTTTTATTCAGGAGCATCACACTCATTTATATCTGTACAATTTACGACACGGCTAGGAATGGAGTTCGAGGCATTACCAGGGATGTTGAATATACTCACTGGTAATGGGCTTGTAGGAGTTAGTAGAGTTATTCTAGCGTATAACGTTGTAGTTTGCGGGCATTCTTTACCCGCCAGCTTGATAGAATTTTCAGTTGGGAATTTCGACGTTGTCTTAGGCATGGACTGGCTAAAAGACATTCATGCGACAATAGATTGTCGTAGAGGGAGTGTATCTTTTGATATTCCAGGCATGAAGAGATTCACCTTAGTCAGATCAGTGGCAACGCAACAAGAGCATGGAGTTAGTAACGGCAATAGAAGAAGTTCTAGTTCCGAAGATAGTTGAAGAGTTTCTAGACGTATTTCCCGAAGAACTTCCAGGTCTACCACCGGTTAGGGATATTGAGTTCAGCATAGAATTGGTACCTGGAACTAAACCGATATCAGATCGAGTTTACAGAATAGCAGATTCAGAACAGGCCAAGGTATATCAGCACATAGAGGAACTGAAGGAGAAAAGTTCATCCGAGCTAGCATATCACCATGGGCAGCACCAGTGGTACTTGTGGGGAAGAAGGATGGGTCATCCAGATTGTACATCGACTACAGGAAGCTTAACGCGGGCAACAATAAAGAACAAGTACCCACTACCCAGGATTGACGACTTGTTTGATCAGTTGAGCAGAGCTAGAGTTTTCTCCAAGATAGATCTTCGTTCAGGGTATCATCAAGTAAGGGTTCGGAAGGAGGATATTCCCAAGACAGCATTCAGGTCGAAGTATGGGCATTATGAATTCTTAGTAATACCATTTGGTTTGACCAATGCTCCAGCAATATTTATGGATTTGATGAACCGCATCTTTTTGCCGTACTTAGATCAGTTTATCGTGGTATTTCTTGACGACATTCTTGTATACTCTGCTAGTGAAGAGGAGCATGAAGACCACCTCAGGAAAGTGTTACAGGTTCTGAGAGAGAACCAGTTGTATGCCAAGCTCAGCAAGTGTGAGTTCTGGATGGACCACATTTCATTTTTGGGTCACATCGTATCAGAAGCTGGAGTAGCAGTGGATCCCAAGAAGGTAGAAGCAATAGAGAGTTGGCCAGTACCCAAGATCGTAGCAGATGTGCGGAGTTTCTTGGGATTGGCAGGATATTACAGGAGATTCATATCAGACTTTGCAAGACTTTCAGCACCCATGACCCGCTTGACACGAAAGGATATACCATTCGTCTGGTCGGCAGAATGCCATATATTATTTGAGAATCTGAATCAGAAGTTGATATCAGCGCCTATTCTTACATTGCCAGTTGGACCCGGAGATTTTACTGTGTATTGTGATGCGTCAGGTAAAGGACTTGGATGTGTCCTCATGCAACATGGGAAGGTGATAGCATACGTATCTAGGCAACTTTGAGACCACGAGAAGAATTATCTAACTCATGACTTGGAGTTGGCAGCAGTAGTATTTGCTTTGAAGCTATGGAGGCATTACTTGTATGGTTGTTAGATCCCTATTTTGGAAATAGGTATATGACTGTATTTCGTATTTTGGAGGATTTTAATTTTTGGGATATTCTTAAAAAATTTATTATTTTCTTGGAGGTAATTTTATCCTCATTATTATTATTATTAATTCCTTGATCCCTATATCTACCCTTCCAAATAAATCCTAACCCTAAATCTACCACACTCTCTCTCAGCTCTCACCCCCTTTAGCCGCCAGCCCCCTCTCTCCTCCCTTACTCTCATCTCTCTCTCCCTCGAGCTCTTTCTCTCTCCTCGATCCCTCACTCTCATTCCCTCTTCTCTGGAGAAGCCAGTCCCCTCCCTTCTCTCCCCCGAGCTACCCCCTTTCTCTCCACCCGAATCTCACTCTCCTCCCTCACCCTCTCCCCGGCCCCTCATCTCCGACCTCCGGCCGTCCTCGGCGCCACCCTATGGCCGCCACCGCCATCTTCCTCACTCCACCACCATCACCCACCGCCACCACTTTCACGACCATCACCATCGTCGTCTCCCTCCACCACTTCCTCCGTGGCCGGCCACCACTGCCCCCACTTTAGCCGTGGCCGCCTCCATCCTTGGCCGCCTCTATCTCCGGCGCCACCCCGTGGCCGCCCCTTTCAGCCACCGCGACCACCATCATCGTCGCCATCTCTGACTTCCCTCTCTCCCTGTCTTCTCTCGCGGCCGCACGGTCTGCCGCCGCAGCCTTCGCCGCCGGGATCCGCAGCCCCTACTGCTGCCATCCTCCCTCCTCCGCCGGTATAAGCCAGTCCTGCCTGGCCGAGCTTTTCCGGTGAGCTCTGCCACCCTCCTCTCTTTCCTCCTCGGGCTTGTGAGCTCCTCGGGGAGCGAGCCCCCTCGATCGGTACGCCTTGGGCAGCGTTCTGCCTCGAGCAGTGCGCTGCCTCATGCAGCGTGTCACCTCGGGCAGCGCACCCTCGGTTGGTGTGCTTTCTCGTTCCTCGTGTTTTTAGGACACGTGCACCTCGGTGTACGTGTCAGTCTTATTTTTGTGCCACCTCGATACACGTGCTGCCTCGGGCAGCGGGATGCCTCGAGCCCCGTGCTGTCTCGGGCAACATGCCATCTCGGTTTGTGCACAGTCTCGTTTTCCGTGCCCCGGCCTTTGTGCCTTTCTTGATTTTCGTGTCGCATCGATTCGCGTGCATGCATCGAATTGCATGACCGTCTCGGTTTGTATGCCGTATTGGACTCCGCATCGTATCGATTTGCATGCGCACCTCAATTTGTGTGCCGTATCAATTTACGTGCTCCTTGGACTTTGGGTCATTTCGATTTACGTGCTCGCCTCGATTTACGTGTCGCGTGATTCGTGGACCATTCTGATATTCGTGATTTTCTCAATCTATGTGTACATCTCGATTTGCGTACACGTGTTTCCTGTTTATCTCGATATTCGTGCTATCTCGATTCTCGTGCGCGTCTCGATATGCGTGCACGTCTCGGTTTACGTGTCCGTATCGATCCATGTACCTCGGTTTTCGTGCCCGATCCCTGCACTGCTTGCGGGACCCACACGGTATAGCCTTCTGTCATCCCTTGTGATTATTCTATTATTTTATTATTTGGTGCTCATGACTATTTATTGTGTGTTCTGAGGATCTCGATTGGCGTGCTAGCTTGGACCGTGACTCTCGATTGGCGTGCTAGCTTGGACCGTGACTGCCGAAGACTTGCTTACCTAGCCGAGCCCTCTAGGCAAGTATTCCTTGCTCATCGACGGCTCTTGCCCTCTCTCATGGATTTTATTGTATTTTAATTTGTTGTAATTGTAATGTATAACCATGAGTAGTGTAGCCTAGTAGTAGAACTGCCATGATAACCTAGATTAGCTTGGTCCGATACTGGGATAGACCGTATCGGATGACTCGGATGGGTCATCCACACCTCCGAGGACACGAGCACGACTCACTTGTACGGATTGTCCCATATGCCCCGTGTCCGACTCGTGATCGGGTAACGGCTTTGGCTAACTTTACTTATGGCGGTGATTGTGCTTGGGTTAGAAATTTATGGACATGTGTTGTGGTGCGTCCTGCGAGGCGGTTATTTTATTATTATGCATGTTGGCTTGGCGCCCAGTACGCATTGTAGCGCTGCTGGAGGCCAGGACTTAGTGGTCTCGGGTTCGAGTGGTTTCCAGTACGCATCGTAGTGCTACTGGAGGCCGAGACTTAGTGTTCTCGGCTATCGATTTGTTCCCAGTACGCATCGTAGTGCTACTGGTAGCTGAGACTTAGTGTTCTCAGCCCACGAGTCTGCGATTCTGCGATTCTGCGGCGGATTGCGCCGAGTGGTTTTAGCCCCAATTCGTAGGGTGCTCCCATCCAGATTACAAAGGAGATTCTGCCAGATTTTTCCAGAATTCCCAGTTGGGAATTTGGTTCGAAGGATTAGGCAGAACCATTTCTTTGGTTTGCTGGACTGGGCTCGTGCATGTTCACCTTGGCATAGTTTACCTGATCCCATTGCCTGCTAGGTAGACTCCCGACTAGATTAGTCGCCTAGCGTCTTGACCTGTCTTGTCCGTCGGATAGCGTAAGGAGAGCGGTTCTACTCGGGAGACGGTCTGTAACCCTGGTCCTTGTTTGGTTTAAGGGTTGTGGATCTGATCCAAAGTGGTTCACGCAATCCTTGCCACTTTTTCGGCGGCATTTAATTATATTCTTGTCCCCTGATTATTCATTCTAGGAGTTGTCCTAGTATAGCCAGATAGGGCTGACAGTTGTCCTATGTATCAGAATTGTGACCTTGGATATGTATGAGGATTGAGTAATATAGAAGTATGATCTCGGGATGTTCAGTTGGTAGACTAAGTAGATCTTAGATAGTGTGCAGTTCTTCGTGATGTTCTAATTTGATCAAATATGTCTTCGAGAACTTTTAGATTTTGGATACTGGTGCGAGTGTCTCGCGGACGAGAAGAATATCGAGGGTATTATTTATGATTTTACTCGACTTTCCAAACGCCCAAAACTGGGTACCTTTGTGTATTCGGTAGTTGGGGAACCTGGTTTGATTGCTATGTCTTGGTAGTTGAGGGGGCTTATTTTCTAGTGGCTTGTGATCATTGACTTGGAGGATTCTTGTAAGTCAGAGGGCCTAGCATTGTTAGGGGATGAGCTTGGTATTTGGTGGTTGTTTTTATTGACGTGATATTCACTCCATCATGGATGGGAGACTCTTGCTAGATGATATGGCGGATGGACCGACTTGATGATTGAAGCTGTAGGCTCCCATATGCTTGAGATGTTATTATAGAGAGGTTCTGGTCTTGTACTTGACTGATTCCATGCCACGATGTAGGCAGATGACTTCTTGTGACTGACAGATTTGTCCTTGTCCCAGACCTGACTACTGCATCCGTGCTATAAGTCCAGTTACCCTTGAGGTAGGCCCTGAGCTTGCACTGCAGTGTCAACCCCAATTTTTGAATTAGGGGTATTTTCATCATTTTCAAGTTTTATAATTTTAGGAATTTATTAATTTATAGGATTTTAGGGATTATTTGATTTAATTAGAATTTTATCCAATTTGGACTTAAAATTGGAGATCCGGGTAGTCTGGACCCTAGTAGGACCCACATACTAGCTGGCTTGGCCCACATACCATCCTAACTAGGCTAGAAACCATAAACCTACTTCCATGGCTTAATTAGTCATTTTAGAGGCTTAATTGGTTAATTAGAGCTAACCGGAACAAACCGAACCAAACCGAATTCAATTCAAACCAAACCAAGTCTATTGGGTTGGGGGCATATTGGACACACCCAAACCCAATAAGACCCCTTGGCCGGCCATGTAGGGAGCACCCCCCCCTTTGCTTCTTCACAAAGCAATCTCTCTCTCTCTCCATTTCTTTCTTTCTTTCCACAGCTTCTTCAAAGGAAATCCTTAGGGTAAGCCTATTAACTTTCCATTAATTCCTCTATTCATTTTATTCCTTTACAATAAATGTAAAGAAGATGATTCTCTACATTTGCACATGATTTTAGGTTTCCTAGAAATCTAGGTTCGAGATTTATTTGGGGGTTTTCCATTAGAGTGGTATATATATGTATATGTGTATATATAATTATATGTGTTGGTGTCATGAGAGTGGTGGTGTATGAGTGCGAGTGTGCTTGTGTGAGTGTGTGTGAGAGTGGTAGGGAGCGTTGTGTGTGGTTGAGTGTGTATGTGCATGCGTATATAATCTATATATATATATATATATATATAATATATATATATATATAATATATATATATATATATATATATATATACATGTGGTGTATGTGGTTATATATAAAAATATGTGTATGTGTGTGTGTGTGTATTTACATATAGATGTGTGTGTGGTTATTATATATATATATAGGGGATAGATAGATATATATTAGATGTATATATATATAGATATATATATATAGATCTATATATATATTATATATATATAGATATAATATAGAGAGAGGAGAGAGAGAGATAGGAGAGATGAAGGGAATTAGAAACAGCAGCAATAGGCAGGCAGTAGGAGCAGCAGCAATAGCAGGCAGTAGTAGGAGCAGCAGCAATAGCAGTAGGAGCCACAGCAGCAGTACAAGCAGTGGCAGCAACAGTAGCAGCTGTTCAGCAGCAGCAGTAGCTCATTCCCCCCTTTAAGCCCCATTAACCCTATAAACCCCCTATGTCGATATATGTATATATATAGCTTGTAATATATATTATTGATATAGATAATTAGATAGTTAAAGGGAGTTAGAGGAGTAAGAAGTTAGGAAAATTAGAGGAAGAATAGGAATAAGAAGAAGACTAAGAAGTTAAGAAGAAGATTAAGAAGAAGAGTAGAATTAGAAGGAGAGGAGTAAGAAGAATAAGAGAATTAGAGGAAGATAAGGAGATAATAAGAAGAGAGATTAGAAGGAAGAAGAATAGGAAGAATTAGGAGAAGAGAATTAGAAGAATAGAAATTGAAGGAGAATGAGAAGAATAGGAGTTGAGAATGAATCGGATTTTTGGGTGAAAGGGTGTGAAACGGAGCACCGAGTGTCGGAATGAGTTGAAACTTGGAGAAGACTTAGAATACGTGAATTAGACTTTGCGGGTAGGCTCCCGAGTTAAAATCGGGGTGGTAGGACGACGGTATCGCGTCGTACCATTGCGTATCTTAAGATATTTAAGATATCGGCAATGGGCCATAAGATGGACTAGACGTCCACTCTACCTAGGTAGCTTGGTAGGTAATGAATGTATAGGCTAGTATCCTACTACCCTAGGGAGCACGGGTCGAATACAAGCGTAGGTAGGCTAACTTGGTATTCACCATAGGCTAGAAATACCTTAGAAAAAGGGTAAATTTAGGATATTGGCCTACGGCCAAGATAAGATTTTAGAAGTCCAAGATAGGCTTGGATATGGGTTGTAAGGGTTGGTAATGATTAGAAATAGTCGTCTAGACCTAGTCTTGACCTTGGTTGACCACGGTTAACTTTTAGATCAAAAGTCAAATGGGTCAACACTTACCCAATTTAGTCCCAAATTCCATTAAACTTGGGCAGTTGACCAAAAGTCAACTATAGTCACCATTGACCCAGGGTTGACCTAGAGTGATCGGAGTTGACGTTGACCAAAAGTAAACTGAAAGTCAA
>JANAVB010019200.1:4559645-4720869 GCA_029216955.1 Iris pallida
CAAATTTTGCAAACCACGTTTAAAATAATTAAACTATTAAAAATAATATTAAAACAATTTAATGTATTATAAAATGATATTTTGCCTTAAAAATTAAAAATCATTTAAAATTCTAGAAAAAATTCTAATAATGATATTAATTCATTTTAAAGATATAATTGCTATTAATACTATTTTAAAATCTAGGGGCTTACAATATATAATATATTATATTATATATTATATATATATATAGATATATATATATATATTATATATTTATAATTTTTTTAGAAAGATGGAGATATGGATTTGTTGGGAACGTGGTGTAATCGAACCCGGAGTGGCCCATAGGTACGGTTTGAATGGGCCCACATGTCTAAAAGAGAATTCTCATGCAAGGCCTGAACTAATTATAATATCTACACCTCATGATCCCACCTCCTATCTGATGTGGGACTAAATTATCTACCATTGTTACCCCCCCTTGAGCAGTCAACCGGAAACTAGATCTAATCAAACTGAGTTCTTGATGGCTAAATCCTTCAAGTGTTCTCCACGTGCTTCTATTTAATAGTATGATGCTGAACAAACTACATGGAACAATACCTTTAATAATTAATAATATAAGAGCGCTTCAAAACGGCTCAAATGAGCCGTATAAGCCGTATGTATATCATCAATTAAGTATTTTCAAAATTAATATTATGTAAAGAAATGTTTATAAATTAATTTGTTTCAAAAGAGTACCAAAAAGTTGTATCTTGCTACAATTATGAAAAAAAAATGATATTCTTCCTATTATGCGCACTCAATGTTTCTGTAGCTGTGGCTTATTTTCAATGTTTCAAATAACACAAACGTGCACGTTCTTGCCTTGTACAAGTGCAACACCATACTTGTACGACATCACGCCTAGCGAGAACGAACGATTCAGCGTGATCAGCGAAGACGAAAGAAGTTACGACGAAGATAACAAGGTTAAGAAGCTTATCTAATTGCACTTGCACGGACTTTGGCTAAAATGTATATATATTTTGGGAACGTCTAGAATATGTGTATGAATCCAAACGAAGTGGTAGGCTGTGTGACGAAGATAGAGATGCATAAAAAAATATTGGTGAATCAATGAGAAGTTACAAGTATTATGGAAAAGAGAAAGACGGATTGAATCGTTGATGGATTAAGTGGTACAGTTGGATATCAATTTCGAAATGGCCGAGTGTGCCGAAATGGATATTGAATTGAAGCTGAATGATGAACTTGTTGTTACTAAGTGAATTAGTAGAATGAGTTGCTCTCTCAAGTTTCGAGGACGAAATTTTTCTAAGTGGTATATTATATAATGTCCCGCTCTGCACGAGACATTGGTTGGTTTGTTGGATGCGATCGGAATGTTGGATCGAGACTTGGGTTGGAAGTCAGAGATTTGAGACTGATGCAGTCTATCTTAGCTGGCCGAACAGAATAAGTATTAGAACGTGGCTCGCTGGTGGAGCTATGTCCAATAAAAAATAGATGTGGTCGAAACATTAAGACCCTTTATGCAAGTGAATTTTTTTTTGATTTCAAGGACGGGAACTTTTATTAATCATGAGGGAAGCTTGTAAAGCTGGGTACAATACTAGGAGAGTCATTAGCTAATGCTTGAATAATACATTCAGGTAGAAAATCATAGCTATCACATGTAGCTGTGTTGAGAGTATGCTTGGCCAGGAGATGGGCTGGATCGTTCCCCGTTCTTCGCACAAACTGGAGAGATAGATTGCTATGTTCCTGTAGCTCCTTCGAGACGTCGTCAAAGACATCATGTAATCTCCACGGCACCAGGCGAGCTTCTCCTTTGAACATTCTGACGACAGTGAGGGAGTCTCCTTCAATGGTGGCGGATCCGCATCTCAATCTTTTAGCTAGCACGGCCTCCAATTGAACAGCTTCCATCTCGGCTTGGAGACTGCTCTCGTAGGTAGGATGCTTATTTGACGACCATGATAATGCAGCAAGGAAGCCCCCGGTCGAGTCTCTCGCTACTGCAGCTGCTACAATAGAGGAGTGCGAAGTTGCGCCATCAACATTGATCTTGATTGAGTTGGCGGGGGGCGGAGTCCACTTATATTATCGATTACATCTGACCTCATCCTTTGCAAATCACTTGTGCTGGACTGCAGCTCAGGAGAGTATGTGGCATGCATGATGGCCGCTTGCTGTATAATCAATTGGATATTCGGAGTAGTATGCTTGAATACACATTCACATCTGGCCTTCCAAAGCGCCCACATGAGAGTAGCACCTAGAGCAAAGCCGCATGTGCTTGGGAGTTATTCAACCAAGATGTGAGAAGTGTTTTAATGTTGAATTGACTGTCGATACGAAGACCCAGAGGGCAAGCGAACCAGACTTCACGGGCGGTTTGACAATGGATGAATAAATGGTCGTAGTCCTCATCATGTAGGAGACAGAATGGGCAAAGTTTATTAATCTCTGGGATCCTCTTGTGGATCATCGACAGGAGGGGAAGGCCTTTGTTCAGGTGTCGCCATATGAAGACTTGGATTCTGGGGGATATATTTTTCATCTTCCAAAGATTGCGCCAGGTACCTTTGTCTATCGTAGAAGACGAACTGCTCGGAGCATTCCTCCTAATAGACTCATACAGGGATTTAGATGAGAAGCACCCATTCTTAGAATGGGTCCACAGCAGCATGTCTGGCCCGTCTCCATTTCTCAGGCTGATGTCGAAGATCGCGCTAGCTTCAGTTGGGGAGAACATCTGTTTGATCAGTGGCGAGTTCCATTGCCGTGTGTGTGGGATCATTAGATCCCGTACTAGTCGAGACCCATTAGGCATTTGAGCAAATTTATGCAAATGAATGGAACTGTCCCTTCTCCCCTATGCATATATGATAAGTTACGACAAAGATAAAACTGTAGAAATAAGCTGTCTTTATTGATGATTGAAATAGAGTACAAGACTTGCAGCAGAATGCAAGGTTTATAACACGTCTCTCTTTACATTGACAGCCAACCGAACACATGCCATTTAGGCTTACATTGGATACATTGACATATTGAATTATAACTGCATATGCCAACTTGACTTACAACTCACTGGTACAATTGATTACAATGTAAGCCTAAATGGCATGTGTTCGTTGACTATCAATGTAAAGAGAGATGTGTTGTAAATCGTGCATTCTGCTGCAAGCCTTGTACTCTATTTCAATCATCAATAAAGACTTATTTATACATATCTCTGTGCGACTTCACTTTATCTGCTTATTTTTGCTGCTATAAATCAATAATGTGTTCTTCCAATGAGAAAGAATGTTCTCATTATTTTTAATTTGTCTGCTTCTGTCGCTGTGATGTGTTCCTGTTTGAAGATTATCAATTAAGTATCGTCTTTGCCTTGTACAAGTGCAATACCATACTGGTACGACACAACATCCAAGCAAGAACGAACGATTCAGCGTGAATCAAATCGATGACAAACGATTATCCGAATTGGGGAGTGACAAATTTGTTGGAAATGCGGTATGATCCGAACCGGAGTTGGCCCATAAGGTGTGGTTTGAATTAGGCCCATATGTCTTAAAAAAGAATTCTCATGTAAGGCCTGAACTAATTACAATTATCTACACCTCATGGTTCCACATTGTCACTCTCGTTTCCCGTTATACGTATTTTTTAGGATACGTATACGGATTTCTGATATTTGACAGGTGGCCTGTATTTTGACTTGTCTTGCTTGGCTTAGCCTTGGTTTAATCTTGACTTGATTTTGGTTCAACTTGGTTCAATATGGCTTGGTTTGGTTCATTTTGGTTTGAGATGATAAGGGGTTGATATATAAGTCAACTCCACTCTTTCTCCTCCATAAATTCTTCATTTATTTCTTTCTTCTTCTCCATAACACCTACAAAGAAATCCTAGGCAAGTGCAACTTGCTTCATGATGGATCTCAAATTTTATTGTTCCATTCCCTTCTCTACTTGATTCTAAGGCTCTTTAGAACTTGATATTTTCGGTTTTGATGGTTGGATTCTTGTAGATCTAAGTTTATAGATTTTTTCGGTTTTTATTGGTTTTGATCTCTTAAACTTTGCTATTTCCAAAATCTAATTATCCTATGTTGTAGAAAATTTGATTCTACCCAATTTAGAGTCTTGGAAGTCCCGATTTCGACTTGTTTTGATTGATTTATGCCCTTTTGAGTTCATGGGTTTCTATGAACATTTGGGAGCTGTCTGGAGAAGTTGAGCAAAAGGCATGCTGGTGCTGGCGCATGCTGGCTGGCGTGCATGCTGGTGCTGACGCATGTTGGCTGGCGCATGCTGGCACATGTTGGTGCATGCTGGCACATGCTGACCCATCCTGGTCCTGGCGCCTCTTGGCCCAGGCGCACCCTACTCGCCCTGGCGCCTTTTGGCTCAGGCGTACCCTGCTCGCCCTGACGCCCTTTGGTCTAGCGCCTTTCCGGCCTGACGCCTTTTGGTCCAGCGCCATCTGGTCCCGTGCCACTTGGTGGCTGGCGCCTTTTGGTCCAGCACCTGTCACTTTTCTGACGCCACCTGACCAGCGCCACTTGTTGGCCTCGATACCCCCTTGCCCTTATCCCCATGCATGTTCTCCTAGTTCTTGTTATATATGCTTGTGATCTTACATGTGTCTTGTATTTGGTCTAACTTGCGACGACCCCACTTGATAGTTTGATACTATTGAACTTGACTTGGACATGAGCTTTGACCTTGACTTGAACATGATAATATGAATTCTTCTTGATAATCTTGATAGTGGCCCGTCGAGACGCACTACTGACGAGTAATCCTGACAAGTAACAAGTGTCACGCCCCGGTTCCCAAGATGACTCGAGGCACGTGATACTTCTCTCCATGCTACGCAACTGTACAATGAAAACCGTATTGTACCCTGCGATTGTCGCCCGTAAGGTCCCGGATAGGCATAGATATAAGGCATAATCACAGAAATTCCACAGTTGACATAACATTCATTTATCCAGAAATATTACATACTTGGTCTAGATTCATCAAAACACATATTATACATATTTGATTCATTGTCTTCAAACACATAATTTATATAACTGAAGATGTTCTCAAAATGAAGCTACATTCCATCAGTCCCACATCATTCATAGAGTTCGTTCTCGGTGTATGCCTGATCCACATCTTGATCTTCATCAATCCCTAGTAAACAAAACAAGGTCGTCAATACGACGAGCAAGCCCTCAGTCAAAGGAGGAAGTTATGAATGTGGAATGATAAGACAAGTGAAAACAAAAATATAGTAACTTGAGCAATTAAACTCATACCTTGTGATATTAGTCAAGAAGTAAGTAGTTCTCAAAATAATGTCATAAAGGACACAACAAGATCTTTCTAGACCTAAATGCAATTTAAAGAAACTTTCTAGATCACACACACACGCCTAGCATCTCAACAATAACCCTATTTGCCCGGGATCAGGCTCGTACAAAACGGGTTAGTGCTTAGATTCTCCAGCCATCTGTACTATCACATATTGATGTGATTACAAGCAAGATAACATCATGAGTGGTTTTCGAATCATCTGGGTCGAATCATCGCATCATGTGCTATAACAAGAAGTTCGTATGACTTGAACTTTTCCAAGAATATCGAACCCATTCATTAGAGAGCTGAGCTGAACCCAGGGCCTGGATATCTAATGAATTAACAAGTATTCTGAGCTGAAACTCAGGGTATTGTGCAATGGATAGTTGAGCTGAAACTCAGGGCCTGGATGTCCAATTGCAATCGCGAAAGTCAGCTAAGTCTCACCTCGGATATTCGTACGGTCGCACGAACACGGCATCAGGGACTGATCAGTACGAAAAATAAAAATCATATTGCAAAGAATTCAGCCGGGTGTGATCCAATGGTTTCTCTTCCATCCCGATGCAACCTATTCTAGACATTCGGATTCCATAGAAACTATCCCTTAAACAGGAGTCTTAAAAGTCAAGTCGCATTCAAGTAATAGTTTCGTCCTTTCCGAAACTACGAAAATCCAAGAAAGTATTGGAACCAAGAAAAATTCCAAAGTATCAATTTGGACAATAATTTCCAAGAATCCCTCCGATGTTATAGATCAGAGATGGATGGTTCCATTATCTAGAACTTAGATCAAAAGTTTCTAAGGAGTCTGAATTCTCGGAAAGAGACTAATTCTGAAAATTCTCAAAAATTTCGGCAGAGTCTCCTTTCTATTTACTGACCCGAAAATAAATCTGATACAAGTAAACACAAAAGATATAAATATGGGCACGCCGACCCCTTCGGTGGAGCAACTCTCAACACCGGCCACGCAATATATAATATCCGGGTACGCCGACCCCTTCGGTGGAACAACTCAACACCGGCCACGCATTTATATAAAGCTATGCAAATAAAATAGCTTTCTTACCTTGGCAAGCAAGCGGCATTTATTCTTGGGTTGCAAGGCTTTATCAAATACGCTAAGTAACTCAAGACAAGATCATTATTAGTAATAAAATGATTCTAGGAAACTCTTATTGACTATGTACCGCTTAAGCTCATCAAGGATATATATATAAAGAAAACAATTTAAGACATGTAAAGTTAGCACGTAGCTACCCTAGTAAACCAGTATACAAAATTATCAGTTTAAACCATGTTTTCATGACAAAAAGGTATTTTTAAGCCTAATTAAAAGTTTGGACGGAACTGAAATATCAAGTTAATTTGCTAAAACAATCCTACTTAGCTTCATTGACACAAGTAGACACAATTTAAGCAAAAACATAAAATCCGTATATATATATTAATTCTCCTTGAAGTGAAAAATGTTCAAGTTCTAAGTTGTGACAAGACTTGGTTGAGTTCTACGCACATGAAAATGTCAATGTGTTAATAAACTTGTGCATGTGTATGTCAAGATGTGTATATGTGTTTAATGCATATAAATTGTCAAGATGAATATATATATATATATATATATATATATATATATATATATATATATATATATATATATATATATATATATATATATATATATATATATATATATATGTATATATATGTATATATATATATTATGTCAAGTGTATCTATGTATATGCACTCATACATTTGGGTAGGTTTCATGCATAAATATCATTCCAAGGGGGTATCTCTCTCTCTCTCTCTCTCTCTCTCTCTCTCTCTTTATATATATATATATATATATTATATATATATATATATATATATATATATATATATATATACTTATATATATATATATATATATATATATATATATATATATATATATATATATACTTACGTATACAACAATATACTAGCACATCACATTGCCTATTGGTTGAAATTATCCATAGTTATGAAAATTCAGAATATAAACATATATGTATTTATCATACAATTCAAGAATAATTGACAATTATCATGGAACAATTCAAGAGAAAGGAGGAGAGAGGGCTTGCCTTGCTTTTGAGTATAATTCCTAGTAGAAAAGTTCTTCCCCAAGCCCTAATTCAAATCCTAGGGCACAAAATGAAATAGGAAGGAACTAAATTGAAATAGGGAGAGGAATTAGAAGAAAAAAGGAAGAAGAAATGGAGAAGGGGGGTCGGCCGGCCGGCGCCGGCAGCGGCAGCAACGCATCAAATGCAGCAGCGGCAGCAATAAATGCAGCAGCAGCAGTTAAATGCAGCAACAGTAGCAGTTAAATGAAGGGGAGGGAAGAGGAGAAGGAGAGGAGAAGAAGAAAAAGAATAACATGAAGAAGAATAGGGAGAGGAATTCACCTGGTGGAAGGAGAGGAGAAGAATGGTTCTCTCTCTCCATTCTCCTTCATTTAAAAAAAAGAACAAAAAAGGAAATTATAAAATTGTCCTTAAGGCCTTGTCATGAGAAGATCAAGATGCCACATGGCACCTCTCCATGCATGAGTGCCACCTAGTGGCTATAGCAAAATGCAAATTTGAATTTGCACGAGGGGCTAAAAAAAGAAATTTGATTTATTTATTTATTTTGAAAAATAATATAGGAAAATAATTTTTGAAAGGCTGAAAATAATTAAAATACATAAAAATAAAATAAAAATTAAGGTTATGACACTCTACCCACCTTAATTAAATTCCGTCCTCGAAATTTAAGGAAAATAGAAGTGAAAAGAAAGGAAAGGTGCTAAGGTACCTTAATCATCAAATAGGTAGGGGTAAAGTTGCCGCATCTCATCTTCCCTTTTCCAAGTAGATTCTTCCGGTAAGTTCTTGTTCCAAGATACTCGAACCAAAGAGATGGTCTTGTTCTTAAGAATCTTCTGTCTCCGATCCAGGATCTCTACTGGCTTCTGCTCAATGCGGAGAGTTGGACCAACTGTGATTTTTGAATGATCCAGTATGTGACTGGGATCTGGTACATACTTCCGTAGTTGAGATACATGGAAAATATCATGGACTCCTTCTAGAGAAGATGGTAAGGCCAATATATAAGATACGTCGCCGACTCGATCCAGGACGTCGAATGGGCCTATATATCTTGGGCTCAACTTCCCTCTTGTTCCAAACCTGATAGTTCCTTTAGTAGGTAAGATCTTCAGAAATACATGATCACCAGGTTTGAAGTTCAAGATCCTTCGATGCTTATCTGCCCACATCTTGTGCCTGTCTTGCGTAGCTTGAAGATGACTTCGGATTGCCTTGACCATGTCTACAGTCTGCGTAACCAACTCTGGCCCTAGGAGTTGTCGTTCTCCGATATCACCCCAACATATTGGTGACCTGCACTTCCTCCCATACAATGCTTCAAATGGTGCCATCTTGCTGCTGGCCTGATAACTGTTATTATATAAAAATTCTATCAAATGCAGATGATCATCCCATGATCCCTTGAAATCTAGAGAGCACGCTCTCAACATGTCTTCTAAAATTTGTATCATCCTTTCTAACTGCCCATCAGTCTGTGGGTGATATGCTGAACTAAACTTCAGGCGACTGCCAGACTGTCTTGCAAGCTTTTCCAAAGCTTGGAGGTGAAACGAGTATCCCTGTCTGAGACGATACTTACCGGCACCCCATAGTGACTAACAACTTCCTTCATGTACATCTCCGCTAGATGTTCCGTAGATTGTCCGACTCGAAATGGTAGAAATCTTGCGGACTTTGTGAGTCCATCCACTATCACCCAGATAACATTGTTACCTCTTTGTGTCCTTGGAAGTCCTGATACAAAATTCATTATAATATGCTCCCACTTTCATTCAGGTACTGGTAGTGGTTGCAGTAGTCCAGCAGTCCGTTGGTGCTCGACTTTTACCTGTTGGCATACTAAGCATTTTGAGACAAATTTAGCTATCTCCCGCTTCATTCCATGCCACCAAAAATTTTGCCTCAGATCCTTGTACATCTTCGTACTCCCAGGATGAATAGAGTATTGTGAATTATGTGCTTCAGACATTATCTCAGTCCGGAGTTCTCCAAATGGTACACACAAACGACTTTCGAACCTCAAGGATCCATCAGAATGCTTAATTAGCCCAGTTTGTATCCCAGCTTCAGTTTGATTCCATAATTTTTGCAACTTCACATCCTTCTTCTGTGCCTCCTTAATTCTCTCTACTAGAGATGATTGTACTTGTAAACTTCTCCAGATTCCATCTGCTACTGGGCATATCACTTCAATCTCCATCTTCCTGAGATCTTCTAGTATCTCCTTGGGCGTGTTCAAGAAAAAAGCTTCAGGCCTCCTACTCAGAGCATCTGCTACTCTATTTGCCTTGCCTGGATAATACTTAAGTTCTATATCAAAATCTTTAAGCAACTCCAACCATCTGCATTGTCTCATATTTAGCTCCTTTTGGGTGAACACATATTTTAAACTCTTATGATCTGTGTAAATCTTGATCTGTTCACCATACAAGTAATGTCTCCACAACTCTAGTGCAAACACAATAGCTGCTATTCCAGATCATGTGTTGGATAGTTCCTTTCATGAACCTTCAACTGTCGCGAAGCATAAGCAATAACCCTTCCGTGCTGCATCAGCACACAGCCCAAACCTTTGCCAGAAGCATCATTATAGATCTTGTAACCTCCTGACCATGCTGGTAATGCCAGTACTGGTGCTGTGACAAGTCTTTCCTTTAGTTCCTCAAATGCCGCTTGACATTTATCTGTCCAAATGAATTTTTCATTCTTCCGAGTCAACCGAGTAAGCGGCTCAACAATTCTGGAAAAGTTTTCCACAAATCTTCTATAATATCCAGCTAAGCTAACAAAACTTTGAATCTCAGGTACGTTCTTGGGAGTAGGCCATGATTTGACTGCTTCTATTTTCTTAGGATCTACTGTTATTACTTCTCCACTTACTATGTGTCCTAATAAAGAAATTTCTTTTAACCAAAATTCATATTTACTCAACTTCCCATACAGCTTTTTCTGCCTCAGAGTTTCAAGTACTATCCTCAAATGTTCTTCGTGCTCCTCCTCGTTCTTCGAGTAGATCAATATGTCATCAATAAACATGATCACAAATTTATCCAAATATTGGTAGAATATTCTATTCATCAAATCCATAAATATGGTCGGAGCATTAGTCAATCCAAAAGGCATGACTTGAAATTCATAATGTCCATATATGGTTCTGAAAGCAGTCTTTGGTATATCTTCATTCTTAATCTTCACTTGATGATATCCTGATCTGAGATCTATCTTAGAGAATACAGTCGCTCCTCCAAGTTGGTCGAATAATTTATCGATACTAGGGAGTGGATATTTATTCTTGATTGTTACTTCATTAAGTGCTCTATAATCTATTACCAATCTCAAACTCCCATCCTTTATCTTTACAAAGAGCACATGTGCTCCCCATGGAGAAACACTAGGTCTGATAAACTCCTTAGCTAGCAATTCCTTGATTTGCTTATTTAATTCTGCTAATTCCTCCTTATTCATTGGATATATCTTCTTAGCAATAGGGGCAGCTCCAGAAATTAAATCAATACTAAATTTGACGGCCCTATCTGGTGGTAATCCGGGTAACTCATGAGGGAATACATCTTTAAATTTATTCACAACTCTTTGCCATTCCTCAATTACTTGATTCTGAAGACTCCTTAATTCAAACTTCTCTAACTCTTTTTTTTATCAAACTCCTTCTGATCTCTAACAAATTTATGCAACTTCCTACTGGGTAAGGAAAACTGAACTTCTTCTTGTCCACAATCAATGATTGTCGATGTTGATATTAACCAATCCATCCCAAATACTACATCATAATTGTCCATGGGAAAGACTAATAGTCTAGTTCAGAAGCTGGCTCCTCCCATTTTGATTGGACAGTTTCTATAAATTCGGCTTACTTCTACAACGCTATTACCCGTAAGAATTTTCAACTTTCTAACTAGAGGTTGAGTCTCTATATTATACTCAGATATGAATGATGCAGATATAAAAGAATGAGTAGCTCCAGAATCAAACAGTACCGATGCAGGTCTAGATGAAGCGAGTATAGTACCTGTCACCACGTCCCCTGTAATTCCTGCTTCATTGCTATCCATCATAAAGGCTTGACCGTGGTTCTTTTTCTTCTTGTTGTTGTTCTGACCAGCCTTCTGAGCCTGATGAAATTGGTGCGCTTGAGGTGCCAATGCTGGTCTCTGTTGATATCCTGTCGGAGAATGACCTTGCGCTGAAGGCGTATTAATCCTGGGCTCATTGTTCTGGAAGAAGGCCTTTGCTGAAATTCTTGGTTTACAGCTCTTGGTCCCTATGCATTATTCTGCACTACAGATCTTCTATTGTTTTGGGGACATTGGTTCAACCGGTGGTTGGAAGATCCACACTTCAGACACTTTCCCTGAAGTCTTCTGCAGTTATTCTTTGTATGCCCTGACTTCCCATAGTAAGAACAACTTAGCGTGACTCTATTCTGTTCAGGCTCAGCACGCTTCTGTTGCCCTTGTCCCGAGGTCCTTTCCTGAGGTGAGCCGGTCTCCAGACTCCGCTTTTGTCCTCCAGCCTTCGAGTTGTTCTTATCATTTTGTATTCTCTCTTGGTCTCTTGCAGCTTCGACCACCTCAGCATAAGTTTGACATCTGTAGGGAGCAAACTTCATCTTTAATTTATCGTCCAGTCCTTTACTGAACCGAACTACCTTCGTCTTCTCTGTAGTTATCATGATCGAAGCGTACCAGCTGAGTCTTGTAAATTTCGCCGAATACTCATCGATATAAGTTTTATTTTGCTTCAGATGTAGGAATCTTCTTTCCAGTTCCAACTTGGCCCTAGGAGGAAAGAACCTCTCTTTAAATTCTTCCTTAAATTTTTCCCATGATACAATTTCATCAGATTCTTCGGGGTTTAAGGAGCTCCACTGTCACGACCCGCACCCAGATATACGGGTACGAATATGTGGGCCATGCCCAGCCTACGCCATAGTATCAGCGGTATAGCGCTGTCAAGTACCCGATACTAACTACAACCTCTAAAGATCCATAACTATAAAGTACTCGTATCACATCACAAAAACTAAGGAAGATAAGACAAAAAATAATAGCAATATCACTAGAACAACTAGAATCTACAAGGATCATATGAGACAAGAATAAAACAGAAGAAAATAATAACAAACTAAATAACTACCAGACATAGAACTCCTGAGAAACAACTCACGGTAAAGAATACCGAGAATCACCCCAGCTAGCAACATCATGTAGTCCAAAACTGAGGGCACAACTACTCCTAAAATATTGTCAACATATCCAATCAGGATGGAACGAGCACAAATCTCAAATAACAGTTCTAGTTAGACGATATTAAAAATATGGCAGTAAATAGAGAGAATATACAAGAAATCACGAAATGTACATGTGAGTATCATGGCAAGGTAAGCTGTAAATCTAGAGCTAGAACAAGGCAAGTAAAACTGATCATGGCATGTACAAGAATCAAGAATCACCTATCTAGGTGTGTAAGTACTAGCTACAATACGTGGCCGGCTTGGGAACTTGCACAATAGTAACAGGCCTGGCTAACCATACGTGGGGTGTATGATCAACACTCACAATCAATAGGTGCACAATGGGTGCACAATAGGCTTTGACCACATATCTACACTAATACTCCCCGCCCCTGACTAGTATAGTGGATCCAACCATGACACATCATGACACGCGATTCTCTGAGAGGATAGCTAGCCTTCGCAGGAATCGTGTCTATACAATGCACAAGGAACAAGAAAGACTTGCACAATATATACCAAAGAATACCAGGAATAACATCTCATGACGGGATCCAGAGAAATACCAATCCGTGTGAACAATGTGTCAAGAGAACAAGGATATCTACACCAAATACAAGAAACATAGACGATATTATAAAATAAAAATATTATCAGAGAATGTACTCGCCTGAGATCTGGTGGAAATATGTCAACTGCATAATCTGGCTCAGAGTGAAATCACAGACCTAAAGATGAGATATTTAGAGAGAGAATAGAGAGAGGGAGGAGTGTTACTCGGCCACATGGGGGGGTGATGTGTGCTAGTGAGAGAGAGGGGGTGTATGTGTAGGAGTGGGTTTAATAATAGGAGAGAGAAAAGATATATATATATATATATATATATATATATATATATATATATATATATATATATATATGTGTGTGTGTGTGTGTGTGTGTGTGTGTGTGTGTGTGTGTGTGTGTGTGTGTGTGTGTGTGTGTATACAAGAGAGAGAAATAGATATTTTGAGTAGGGAAGAGAGAAAAAATTATGTGAGGTGTATGGATAGACATGATAGGGCCTACACCAAATTGGGTTGGTTGTTGGGTCAAGTTTGGACAAGCTTGGGGCCAAGATTTAATTAAAATAGCAAATTTAAACCAATTAAAATTATGGATGAAATTGGAGCACAAGGAAGATCAATTTAGTGGCACACAAGTGGCACGTGCATAGTAGACTCAAAATAGGCCAGAACCATATATTGGGTCGAGCAGATTGGACCGATGTCGGACCCAAAAATTAAGTTGGAAGTTAAGTCACGAATTACGACAGACGATAAATTGGTCTAAATTGACCCGAAAGTTGCGTGAAGCAAATGGAGCACAAGGGAACAAGTTCGAGTGGGACATGATATATCAAATTGAAGATAATCTCGTCTACTACAAACTTCAAGAAGAAAGTTTCCAGAGACTGGCATCCCTGATGCTCTATAAGTCAAAGCCACGGTAAAGAGCATTAAATGATTAAAATTAATCAATTAAAAAGAATTATCGAGAATAAATCATTTAGAAAATTCGAAAATAAATCCTGGAAATTCAGGGGGCTTACATCCACCAGATATCGGCTACATCCTTCTGTTGAATCCTCACTAGTGACACTATATCGTCTGGCGCGATCTTCGTGCCCTTCAGTAATCCTTCTGTGGTTATAATCCACTATGCCGCTTCCATAGGAGTTTCAGTCCCCTTGAACTATGGGGGCTTGATCGTCCTGAAATCTGAAATAGGCCCAGCCTTAGGAGTAGCTGCGATATCCAACCTTTCCAGTAATTTTGCAGACATGGCTTGGGATAGTTGGATCTGTTGGGTGTTAGCTTCCAAGATTCTTTGAAAACTCTCAAAGGCATCAATCGGTCGTATCTCGGAAGTCTCCATTTGCGATGCATTGGGGTTTGATGGAGAAGACATTTTCGAAATATTAAAGATTGGAAAATCTTAATATAAATTTTGGAAGAGGATCTTGAAGTAACTTAATCACTAAAGAGATGAAAAAGCAATTGCAGTTTTAGATAGTCAGAACCAAAAGAAGCATATTTCATTCATTTCACAAAACATGGTTACAATATGCTTCAAGAGAAAGTCCTTACAACTTCTATACTCTAAATCTTTATACAAAACTATTTACATCTGTTGTAATTCCAAAAAGTTGTACAACAGACAAAAAATTTTTCCTTTACATCCATACATCATATATATATACAAAAACTACACCATTCCTAGCTGTCCTGCCTAACCCCTTGTCAGCTTCAGGTAGGTGATCTCGAGAATCCTATCATAAGGGTTGATCTCTTTCCATTCACTTATGGTCCCTTTATATCCCCAAGTGAATGGTGATGGACTGCTTTTCACGAGGAAGAACATGAGGCGTACTTCCTTCTTAAAGTAAACTTTGGCTCCATCCTCAATGTCCCGAATCTTGGGACGCTGGCGCTCGAAAAACACTCCGAACACTGGAAGTTCTTCATCCTCTACCACCAACCAAAACTTTTTGGCAAACTGCTCATATCCATAATATGTCCGATCGCTCCCGTCCCAGTAAACACTTGGCATGAATCGAGCCATCACCTATACCCAAAAATCCTTGAATAAGAAATCTATGACATGAAATAATGCATCATCAAGTTTAAATGAAGTTTAATCAAGATTCATATCCCAAACCTTTGCGAAATCCTCGATTCTTCAATTAGGAATTCAATCTTCAATTTAATTATTTCTGTCCTAGGGTAGTTCAAGTAAGTCCTTAGAATATCTAATATCTACCTATACAATCTCTTTAACCTATACACTATCCTTAAAGACTAGACCTGCATGGGCCACCAACCAAAAGAGACGTGTCACGCCCCGATTCTGTAACGCCCCAGAACCAGAATACTGGAGAGCGGGGGCGTACATAGCTAGCTACGTATATTGAAGTGCAACCACCTCGCTATACGGTCACGGCTGTCTAGATACATGAGAGTTTAACTACAAGCCATCAGTCTTTTATGGTCATGAACAAGCCTATTGTCTCAATCTCAAGCAAGTAATAACAGTTACAAGATGTCAGAGCACCAATATATATAATAATAAGGCGTCCCATACATTACATATTTGGATGATCATGAAGCTAGTCGTACAAAATGTCAAGACTAGCAAGAGTTTCAGTCATACATGATCAACTCTAGGATTTCGTCAATCATGTTACAGCCCGTAGGCAGACAGTAAATAAAGGTGCAATACGAGCTAACACGTGCTCGCCGGCTAAATGCCTCAAAAGAATAATTTTACAATAGAGTGGAAGGATAAAAAGAAACCTACTCGTTGCCAGGGTTACGCCTGGTGGTCACCATCTGGCTGGAAGGTAGGTAGATCCTCTGGAGCTGCTCCGATATCTAACCATACAAAACCAGCTGGGTCAGACCCCAGAAAGAGCAAGTGCCACAAAGGAGGCTTCACTTAGGAACTAAAACCAGCATATCATAATGAATGTTAAAGATAATTATAAAGATACTAATAATAACAGGGACAACAATAATAAAAAGAGTACGAGTAAACCATTCAAGTAGCCAGGTCACAACCCTTAAACCAAACAAGGACCGGGGTTTGTAACCCTTCACCTGAATAGAAACCTGTCTCAAATACTGTTGATAAGGTAGTAAGACAATAAACGAAGAGAGGACATATAACTGTTTCGGGAGCCAGGTTACAACCCTTAAATCAAACAAGGACCGGGGTTGTAACCCTTCGCCTGAACAAAACTTGACCCCTGATCATTATTGTTAAGGCCAGCATAAATAACCATGTTATTAAAGTAAGGTAAAATATGACGAGCATGACATAGGGTACAATAAGACAATAAACGAAGAGAGGACACAGAACTGTTCCGGGAGCTAGGTTACAACCCTTAAACTAAACAAGGATCGGGGTTGTAACCCTTTGCCTGAACAGAACTGGTCCCCTGATCGTTATTGTTAAGGCAAGCATAAATAATCATGTCTTGTCACAATCTTGTACAGGATCAGGACAAGACTAAGCTGGGCTAAACTCCATCCAATCAATCACGGCCAAGCAATAGTACGGCTTGATACTTTAACTAACTAGGGTTATCACAGGCCTAGTTACTAGCAAATGAAATGAGATTATCCCAACAGCCACAAGCCCTGCAGACCATCCAGTTATCCAGGTCGAATGTCCATTTATGAAGGTGCAACACGTGACTGTGTGCTGGAAATGTGCCATACTCGTCGGTAGGCTACAAGTCCGCTGGTGCGCCCAGATAACGGGATTGTCTGTTGCTGGGAAATCTCTCTATGACTACTGGATTTTCTAGTTTTTAGCCTTAGTCAATTTCAGTAGGTACCCCTGACTGTGGTGCTCAGAGATCCCCATCCTAGACATGATGCAAGACAGTACTGGTTTATTTGTACAAACACAAACGTCCACGGTGTCCAGGTCATTCATACTTGTCATGTCAGGCTAACTGTCATAACAGTATATCGGGTATATCATGTCAGGTTTACTTGTCAAGAGTACGCCACGGCGGGCCACTATTGTATTCATGGAACATATCAGAATTTACATGGCATAAGCATAAATATGACATTTCAATATAATAATAATATTAAATATAATAATACAAGGGGACAAGACTATGGAAGGAGCCAGGCAGCTAAGGGAAAACAAGCTCATGCGACTGCGGGCTCATGCGGCTGGAAAGAACGGGCGTATGCGGCTGAAGAATGCAGGGCACATGCGGCTATATGGAGCAAGCGCATGAGGCTGGAAAGACGCAAACTTATGCAGCTGAAAGAATAGGTCATATGCGGCAGCGGGGAAACAACTTATGCGGCAGCGGGGAGGAAGGGCTCATGCGGCTCGGGAAAGCAGAGCCTTATGCGGCTGAGAGGAGTTGGGGTCTCATACGACAGCGGGAAGGAAGGGCTCATGCGGCTCAAGAGACCCAAGCTTATGCGGCTGAAAGGGCAGGGCCTTATGCGGCTGAGAAGGAATGCGGCTTATGCGGCCGAAAGAGAATAAGTCATATGCGGCAGCGGGAGGGGGGAGTTCATGCGACTGGGAGAATGCAAGTCTATGCGGCTTCGGTCGAGCAGAGCCATGCAACTGGATCATGCCGAGGCCTTATGCGGCTGCGGAGAAACAAGTTTATATGCGGCAGCAGAAATTGACTTCATGCGGCTGGAAACCAACAAGGCTATGCGGCTAAGAAGCCAAAGCTTATGCGGCTAAGGGAGACTTGCCGCATGAAAGCCATGCGGCTAAGGCTGCCATGCGGCTAAGAGAGCGTGTCGCATGAAAAGTCATGCGACTGGAACTGTGCTTCTTCTTCGTTTGTCCGAGAAGGAAAGCCATGAAGACCATGGCTTCCAAGCTCCACAACTCCCTCATCCGAGGTCAGAATTTGGACTTCCATAGGCCAAAATGGGGCAGAATCAAATTCTCTACAACATGGAACCATCAAAACTTGGAAGTAACAATGTTAGATAGATCAAAACCCAAAAAATTTGAAAATACAATAAACTTAGATCTACACAAATTGAACCATGGAAATTAGAAATGCTAAGTATTAAAGTGTGTTAGAATCTCGTGAGGAAGAGAATGGAACAATAAAAATAGATTTTCTCCATGAAGCAAGCTGCACTTGCCTAGGCTCTCTCTTTCTGGTAGGTGGAAGAGTAATGGTGAGAAAGAAGAAGTAATGGAGAAGAATTAATGAGGAGAGAGAGAGTTGGGCGGCTATTAAAGGAAGGGAGTGGGGGTAGGTAGGGTTGGTTCATAAGAAAACCAATCCAAACCAAACCAGGCCAACCAAGCCGGACCAAGCAAGAAAATACCAGAATAAACCATGCAATAAAACATGTAAAATTACGTACACGTATACCAAAATACGTAATATGAACTATGGTCATTACAGGTTCCCAAGATGACTCGAGGCACGTGATACTTCTCTCCAGGCTACACAACTGTACAATGAATACCGTATTGTACCCTGTGTCACGCCCCGCTCCTAGAATTATGACAAGCCGAGTACGTAACATCATCCCCAGGCTACGCGACATACGAATACTCTAGTACCCATATTCGCGATTGTCGCCCGTAAGGTTCGTGCATAGGTAAAAGCAGGTCATAACTTACATAAATTTAAGTCAGCAATAATCTAAAACTAAAACATTCTAACTAATTGAATATAAACATAACTATTTCTACCCAGTACAATTTTGAACCCAACTATAAATAATACAATTATACCTTAAACAAGTAGAGAAAAAGAATTCTTGTTCCAACTTGAACGTCATCAATGGTATCATCACGTCCTTGATCTCCAGTTGTCCTTTAGTATCTGATAGCGGTTTCACTTGGTACACTGCTACAAAACCTAGTGAACAATTCTAGGTCGTTTAGAAACGACAAGCAAGTCCTCGGCCAAAAACGGTTAAGGAAAATATAATAAGGAATGAAACGTAAAGATTTTCTATCAAGTGGATAGGAATATGCAATTTATATTGTTATAGTTCCATTCATTTAAGTAGTATAAACGTCCTTTTGGCTTAAAATAAAATGGGGTAATTTCTTCCTAGAATGAAATAAAATTTGAAGGATATGTTACTGTCGATGTAGATATAAAAATTTTCGAGCTTCCCTTGAGCTTAACAAAAATTTTGCCTTCCTTGGACAAAATTAAAATTTGCCTCCCTTGGACTAACCCTAAAATACAATGCAATTTGGAGAACAATTCCTGAATATTCATAAAATAGTTTTCCATCAACAATCCCGTTAACCTGGAATCAGGCTGTGAATTTGGCGGCACGGTGCTTAGTATCCGACCTGGAGCCTCCCTTGGGCTTAACAATCACCTATTCGATGTTACTGTCAAAATAAATGTAATAATCTGGAGCCTCCCTTGGGCTTAGTTTGCCTCCCTTGAGCAAACGAAAATAAGTGCCTCCCTTGGGCTTAGTTTGCCTCTCTTGAGCAAACGAAAATACGTGAGCTAAGCCTCACAAACTTGATTCGCATGGCCTTACGAACGAGTAAAAAATTTACTGATCAGCTTTTTAATTTAATTATGCTATGGGACTATTTAGGGATATTCAGGTTGTTCTCCCCCGCCAAATACTTCCTAGCTGTTTCTAAGTACCTTTCCAAATGACTTTAGATCTTAGGGAATAACCCGATTTTTCTGAATGTCAGGAATTTGACTCTTGAATTTTCCAAAAATTTTGGCAGAGTTATAAGGTGACTCCGAAAATTCACAAGAGACAGATATATGATAAAAGTATAAATCTCGGGTTCGTCGACCCCTTCGGTGGAGCAACTCTCAACACCGGAACCACGCAGATAATATTCGGGTTCGTCGACCCCTTCGGTGGAGCAACTCTCAACACCGGATACTCACAAAATAAAATAAAAGTGCAGTTTTTAAAGTTTCTTACCTTGGTAAGCGATTTAATAAAACTTTCTTACCATAGTAAGCAAGCAAGCAAGCCTTTTAATTTTTTTGATTACGGCAATTTTCTTTATCTAAATGCTAATAAAAAACTCAAGAAATACAATTGTTAGTAACACAATGATACCAAGATAAAAAAATTTCTCAAATGCTATCACATACTAAGTAATTGTGATATTTAAATAGAAGGTGAGGTATTTATATATACACGTACAGAACTACAAGTTCTCTAAATTTAGACTTCCAAAATTTGGTCTAAAATCAACCTAGATTTGGTAGATTGAGTAATTCCCTCTCTTAATTCTCTATGGTTTATTTCCTTAAGCTCAAGTGTAGGTGATTTATAATACTTATTAGATTAGTTGTGTCAACTATAAAAAAATAAATTCTATCCTTGAAGATCAAAATAGTTTATATCAATTTAAAGTCCGATGCTATAGTCACCTATATATCCGGTATCCATATTTATTTACTTTAGCTATTAGTAGTAAAAATTTGTGCTTAATCTACTAGATATCAATTTTTGGACAGAATTCAATATATGCAAAATATTATAAAATTTACTAGTGTTCTTATATTTCACATAGTCTAATCTATGACATTTATGATAAACCTAGAAGCTACCATTTTTATGACATATAAGGTCAAAACTATTACTATACTCACTTAGAAATGTTTTCATTTAGAGAGTATATACATTCATGGTTATCTGACACATTTTAATATATTAGTAATGCTAACTATACGTATATATATATATATATATATATATATATATATATATATATATATATATATATATATATATATATATATATATATATACATGGCAAAGCATGAAATCAAATTAGGTATACATAACAAACTCTAATCAGAATAGAATCCTTATACAACTTCTTGTGTCCTTTATTTCATATCATGTCCAAGTCATGCATACACGCATTAATTGTGTCCATAGGTGTGTTCCTAATTTTTTGTGTGTCCATATCATTATTACAACCTCATAAAAATTGGATTGGCCATGAATTTCATAAATTTCAGAAAATAAAACTAAATAATATTGATTTATGAAAAGTAGGATATCAAAATAAAATTTCCAGGAGGAAAAAGGGGGAGGACTTGCCTTGGAAAAATTAGGGATTTGAATTTTTAAAAATAGGGTTTCCTCTTCTTCTTCTCCAACTTTTTCTAGCATAATACCCAAATCAAAATTTGTGTTAAGTATATATGCATTCACATATATATAAACCCAAATTATTTTGACCTAAAATCTGAAATTAAAAGGGAAGGAAAGAAATAAGAAAATTACCTAGGGTTCTTGGGTTGTGGAAGAGGAGGAGGAGAAGAAAGAAGTACTGGAAGTGGCGGTGGTGGCCGGTGCGGGTGCGAGTTGCCGGCGGTCGTAGGCTCGACGGTCGACGGGGCCGACGACGACGGCGGTGGTGGCCGCCGCAGGCGACGCCGACGGCACGGGTGTACGGGAGAGGCCCGAGAGAGAGAGAGAGAGAGAGAGAGAGAGACTGAGAGAGGTTGAGGGAGAAAGGAGAGTGAGAGTGAGAGTGAGAGTGAGCCGAGAGAGTGAGAGAGATGAAGAGGAGAGGGGGTCGGTTGAGAGAGGGAACCTGAGAGGGAGAGGGAGAGAGTGCCGAGAGAGAGAAAGAGAAAATCGAGAGAGGAAGAGAGGGTTTGAGAGAGAGAGAGAGAGAGAGTGCGGGTGATGGGGCTGCCCCTCTCTCTTTCTCTAAATATGTATTTTTTCCCTTTTTTTTCTTAGGGTTAAAATGAAAATCTATAAAAATAAGAATGAAAACATTATTATTATTATTATTACATAAATTATTGTTTATATCATAAAAAAATATTAGGGCAAAATATTTAATTAGATGAAAATATAATAAAATATTAATACATTAATTATTGAAAAGCAGCTATGACACCCTGCGATTGTCGTCCGTAAGGTCCCGGATAGGCATAGATATAAGGCATAATCACAGAAATTCCACAGTTGACATGACATTCATTTATCCAGAAATATTACATACTTGGTCTAGATTCATCAAAACACATATTATACATATTTGATTCATTGTCTTCAAACACATAATTTATATAACTGAAGATGTTCTCAAAATGAGCTACATTCCATCAGTCTCACATCATTCATAGAGTTCGTTCTCGGTGTATGCCTGATCCACATCTTGATCTTCATCAATCCCTAGTGAACAAAACTAGGTTGTCAATACGACGAGCAGGCCCTCAGTCAAGGGAGGAAGTTATGAATGTGGAATGAAAAGACAAGTGAAAACAAAAATATAGTAACTTGAGCAATTAAACTCATACCTTGTGATATTAGTCAAGAAGTAAGTAGTTCTCAAAATAATGTCACAAAGGACACAACAAGATCTTTCTAGACCTAAATACAATTTAGAAAAACTTTCTGGATCACACACACACACACCTAGCATCTCAACAATAATCCTATTTGCCCGGGATCGGGCTCGTACAAAACCAGTTGGTGCTTAGATTCTCCAGCCGTTTGTACTATCACATATTGATGTGATTACAAGCAAGATAACATCGTGAGTGGTTTCTGAATCATCTGGGTCGAATCACCGCATCATGTGCTATAATAAGAAGTTTGTATGACTTGAACTTTTCCAAGAATATCGAACCCATTCATTAGAGAGCTGAGCTGAACCCAGGGCCTGGATATCTAATGAATTAACAAGTATTCTGAGCTGAAACTCAGGGTATTGTGCAATAAATAGTTGAGCTGAAACTCAGGGCCTGGATGACCAATTACGATCAAAAAAGTGAGCTAAGCCTCACCCCGGATATTCGTGCGGCCGCACGAACACCTTATCAGGGACTGATCAGTACGAAAAATAAAAATCATATTACAAAGAAGTCAGTCGGGTGTGATCCAATGGTTTCTCTCCCATCTCGATGCAACCTATTCTAGACATTCGGATTCCATAGAAACTATCCCTTAAACGGGAGTCTTAAAAGTCAAGTCGCTTTCAAGTAATAGTTTCGTCCTTTCTGAAACTACGAAAATCCAAGAAAGTATTGGAACCAAGGAAAATTCCAAAGTATCAATTTGGACAATGATTTCCAAGAATTCCTCCGATGTTATAGATCGGAGATGGATGGTTCCATGATCTAGAACTTAGGTCAAAAGTTTTTTAGGAGTCCGAATTCTCGGAAAGAGACTAACTCTAGAAATTTTCAAAAATTTCGGCAGAGTCTCCTTTGTATTTACTGATCCGGAAATAAATTCGATACAAGTAAACACAAAAGATATAAATATGGGCACGCCGACCCCTTCGGTGGAGCAACTCTCAACACCGGCCACGTAATATATAATATCCGGGTACGCCGACCCCTTCGGTGGAACAACTCAACATCGGCCACGCATTTATATAAAGCTATGCAAATAAAATAGCTATCTTACCTTGGCAAGCAAGCGACATTTATTCTTGGGTTGCAAGGCTTTATCAAATACGCTAAGTAAGTCAAGACAAGATATTAGTAATAAAATAATTCTAGGAAACTCTTATTGACTATGTACCGCTTAAGCTCATCATGGATATATATATATATATATATATATATATATATATATATTTTATATATATATATATATATATATATATAAAATTGAAGACATGTAAAGTTAGCACGTAGCTACCCTAGTAAACCGGTATACAAAATTATCAGTTTAAACCATGTTTTCATGACAAAAAGGTGTTTTAAAGCCTAAATAAAAGTTTGGACAGAATTGAAATATCAAGTTAATTTGCTAAAACAATCCTACTTAGCTTCATTAACACAAGTAAACACAATTTAAGCAAAAACATAAAATCCGTATATATATTAATTCTCCTTGAAGTGAAAAATGTTCAAGTTCTAAGTTTTGACAAGACTTGGTTGAGTTCTACGCACATGAAAATGTCAATGTGTCAATAAACTTGTGCATGTGTATGTCAAGATGTGTGTATGTATTTAATGCATATAAATTGTCAAGATGAATATATATATATATATATATATATATATTTATATATATATATGTTAAGTGTATCTATGTATATGCACTCATACATTTGGGTAGGTTTCATGCATAAATATCATTCCAAGGGGGTATCTATCTATCTCTCTCTCTATATATATATATATACACTTACGTATGCAACAATATACTAGCACATCACATTGCCTATTGGTTGAAATTATCCATAGTTATGAAAATTCAGAATATAAACATATATGCATTTATCATACAATTCAAGAATAATTGACAATTATCGTGGAACAATTCAAGAGAAAGGAGGAGAGAGGGCTTGCCTTGCTTTTGAGTATAATCCCTAGTAGAAAAGTTCTTCCCCAAGCCCTAATTCAAAATCCTAGGGCACAAAATAAAATTGGGTTAAAATTAGAACCCAAGAAATGAAATTGAAATGGGAAGGAACTAAATTGAAATAGGGAGAGGAATTAGAAGAAAGAAGGAAGAAGAAATGGAGAAGGGGGGTCGGCCGGCCGGCTGGCCAGCGCCGGCAGCGGCAGCAGTAAATGCAGCATCAGCAACAGTTAAATACAGCAGCAGCAACAGTTAAAGGAAGGGGAGGGAAGAGAAGAAGAAGAAGAAGAAGAAGAAGAAGAAGAAGAATAAAATGAAGAAGAAGAGGGAGAGAAATTCACCTGGTGGAAGGAGAGGAGAAGAATGGTTAACTCTCTCCATTCTCCTTCATTTAAAAAAACAAAAAAAGGAAATTACAAAATTGTCCTTAAGGCCTTGACATGAGAAGAGGATACCACATGGCACATCTCCATGCATGAGTGCCACCTAGTGGCTATAGCAAAATGCAAATTTGAATTTGCATGAGGGGCTAAAGAAAAAGGAAATTTGATTTATTTTTATTTTTTTTGGAAAATAATATAGGAAAATAATTTTTGAAAGGCTGAAAATAATTAAAATACATAAAAATAAAATAAAAATTAAGGTTATGACAACAAGTAACATGACATGATAATCTTGAAAGAATGTTGCGACAGCTACCCTGACTTGCTAAGTAACTCTTGTCTTGACACCGTGGTTGACTTTCTTGATTGTGCCTGTACAAGCTACTTGTCTCGTCTTGCATCATGTCACGCCCCACACCCAAATGTATGTGATTTGGGCCTAACCTGGCCAGCTGATACGACCTAGAGTGAGCTACCCAATTTAATAGACTCACTTAGGCGTACTACGCTGTAAAAGTAATTAACCAAACACGGGCAATATCTAAATCTCATCCACAAATGACATAGGAAGAAAGTGCTGAATATAAACACAGAGTAGTCTGAATATCCAAATACAACTGAAAGAAAATACAGGTCTGGTGGAAACAATTCCACGGTACATCAAAATGAAAGTACATGAATGGAAGATAACTAGCTAAGAGTATCAGCTAACTAGATATGAAACTCTCAGCCCAAGTAGCAGCATACCGAGGTCAAGGGAACTCCTCGGGGTAGACCTCGTAGTCCTCGCCAAAGTCTCCTGCCTCAGCTCCGGCACCGTATATCGTCGAGTATGTGTGCTCGTCGGGATTTGGAAAAGAACCAGGTCCTCAGGGGACATAGCAAGATACAAATAGGGACATGCCATAAAGTAAATACTGATCTAACATAAGGGAGAAATGCTAACCAGTCTAAGTGAATGCATACAAAGACAACTTTGGAACGTATGGGTAGGTGAAAATAATGTCGTCGAAGCACGGGCCGACGTCGGATCACGAGCCGAAGGATTTGCGTCGGAACACGGGCCGAGCGTCGGATCATGAGCCGATTAGCTCAATACTAGCGTCCTCCCAACCGAACCTAGCGCGCAGCTAGTGGCCGTTGTCGGAGATGTACCTACTAGTAAGGGCCCATGCCAATAACGACCATCCCTGAGGATAACATAAAATAATGTAACTGTCTGTCCCATACGCCTACTGGTTGTCTTTCCCGCCCCGTGATGTATAAGTCGTATCCACGACCCAACATCTACTCTCTATGAAGAGTCAGCTATCTAGGACCATCACTACCCTATATGTGCCGTCACACGAGCCACTCGTACTGATGGCCAGTCGAGAGCGACAGCGCGTGCCATGATCTGATCTCACTCAGTGCCGTGTCGTAACACGTGTCATGGTCAAAGAAAACGTAACAACAACTCCACAATCCAAGGGTACGTCGTCTATAACTAGGCCAAGTAGGTAGTCCTAGTGTCGACGCCAACATTTACTATGCCCGGGGTAATCCCGGACTCTACTAATCAAATCTACACTACAAGAGTATAATGATGTATATGTAAAGCAGTAAATACAAGGCAATGTATACTTGCCTTCAATTCCGCAATGTGCAAATAGTGCTCCGGTCCCTCATGCCTCAATCATGCCATCCAAGGGACCTACAATCACACAACCAAGGCTCACAATGAACATCCAAGACCATACATCTATCCACACACAAAGTAGAAGTACGTTATTCGTACGGGATACCACATTCAAATATTAAGTTATATTTATCCAAGGGTGCACAACCACAAGCTACATGTGACAAGTACAAATACAAATCCTATATTATATATAATTCACAAGTATCCCTAGAGCATGTGTATATAGAAGTATAGAAATTTATGTATGTAAGTCCTATATTTGAAATGATATGTGTGTACATGAGTGTACATAGAGCATATACATATATATGTACATAGAGGCAAATATCTATTTTTATTTATATAAAATACATATATATTTGAAAGAGTTTATATATTTACATATATGCATAATGAGGCAAAGAGTACACGTATATATATCTATATGTACGTAATGAAACAAAGTGTATATTTTCACATATATATTTGAAAGGGGTATACATATACATTATAATTTATGTGTATAAACTACATTGATACACTTATGTGTGTAAGAGTATATCTATGTACGTATCTATATAGATACAAGTAATTCATATACATATACACAATATTGTATGTGCATGGATTCTTTCCAACAATGTTTATGGGAATCCCTACATTGCATTATACATAAAATAAACCATAAAAACCACTATTAATCACCCATCCACATTTATACATATTTATATATATATGAACCATTTATTTTAGTAACCATATGTATATATATATAAGGCTATTTATATATATATATATACATGAATCATTTATATGCATGAACATATATAACCATTCCATTCACCAAAACCATTTACACATATTTCTCCCAAAATGCAAACATCTAAATATTAAAATCACTACACACATAAGTATTCATTAAAGGAGGGGGGAAGAGTTTACCATGGAGTGAAGTTGATGGTGAAGGGGGTGGTGGTGCTGCCGGCCTAGGGGAGGTGGTGGCCGGCCATGGTGGCTGGTAGTGGTCGGCCAAGGCTGTGAAGAGGTTGTGGAAGAGGAGGAGGAGGTGGCTTGAGGTGGTGGAGATGTTGGTTGTGTTGAAGGTGGTGGTGGAGATGTTGGTGATGGTGAAGATGATGGAGGAGATGATGAAGATGATAAAGATGGTGAAGATGGTGGCTGCTGTCGGCCAAGGTGGGAGGGGCTGTCAGTGGTGGCTGTGGGAGGAGGAGAGGAGGTTGTGGTGGTGGTGAAGTGTGGGAGTGATGGTGTAAGTGTTGATGATGGAGAAGGAGAAGTAGGGTTTTGAAGGAAAGGGGAGTGTGAGAGAGATGATGAGAGGGAGAGAGAGAGGACCGAATGAGAGAGGGGGGGCTGCTCCTGTCGGGTAGGGGAAGGGTGTAGGAGAGAGAAAGTATGGTGGTGGTGTATGTGTGTTTAAAATAAGGAGAGAGAGAGAGAGAGAAAAGAGTGATGGTGATGGTTGTGTGTGTGTTTAATTAGGAATTGAGAGTTAAAGAGAGGAGAGAGAACGTAGGAAAGGGGGGAGTGTGTTGGCTGTTGCTTTTGTGGGGGGTGAGGGAAGAGAGAGAGAGTGATAGTGATAGGTGATGGTGATGGGAGTGTTGTATTTATTTAAGGAAATGAGAGGGTGTGATGGTGATGTGTGTGTTTTTGGTGTTTGGTGTTTTGTAGGATTTATAGGGTGTTGTGTGTGTGTATGTATATTATAGGGGAGATGCCATGTGGCTTGGGTTGAGTCCCGATGGGTCGGGTTGGGTCACAATTGGGTTTAATTGGGTCCCAGAAATCAAATGACCTAAATTAGCCATTTAATATCATTAATAAATAAATAGTACACGGGAACTAAATTGGATGGGACACAAGTGGCACGCGTGTAGTAGACTCAAAATGGTCCGCGTCCATAACTTGGGTCGACCAGCTTGGGTTAAATTGGTGTCTCCAATACAAGTTGGAATTAAATGTGACTCGGTAGGGTAAATCGGGATTGGGTCAATTGTCCGGAAAGTTGTGCGATAAAAATGAAGCACAAGAGAGTGTGTCTGAGTGGGACACGAAGGTTATGGGTATAGAGCGTTTCGAGTAGATCGTGCATGACAAGTTGGTCTGGATAAAATGACTAGCCTTGTGCTCCTAATTTAAAAGTCACGGTAACGCGTCGATGATAATCAAAAATAAAAGTGGGAAATTATTAATAACTTAGAAAATCATAATTAATCATATTAAATTCCTAATTAAATACGATTACTCTAATTAATTCTAATTAAATCAAATTAAATTCCAGAGAGCTTACAACCTATCCACCTCAAGAATTTTGTCCTCGAAATTTAAACATATACTATAGCAGCAAGTTAGAAATAACTGAACATAAATGCACGCATACATAGCCCCATAAAGAGATGGGGAAACGCTCGTGTATCGCATCCTCGTGCTCCCAAGTTGATTCGCCTGGTGCATGATGCCTCCAAGCGACACGAACTAGCGGGATGGTCTGACCCCGCAGAACCTTCTCTCTCCGGTCCAAGATCACCACTGGCTGCTCCTCATAAGATAATCTCGGCCCGACAGTGATCTCTGAATGGTCCAGGACGTGGCTAGGATCTGGCACATACCTCCTCAGCTGAGATACGTGGAACACATCATGAACACCCTCCAACGACTGCGGCAATGCTAACTGGTAGGCAACCTCTCCAATCCGCTCCAGCACATCAAAGGGTCCAATGTACCTTGGACTCAGCTTCCTTCTTCTTCCAAACCTGATGGTACCTCTGGTGGGTGAGATCCTCAGGAAGACATGGTCTCCCTCCCTAAACTCCAGGGGTCGCCGGTGTGTGTCCGCTCAGTGCTTATCTGTCTTGAGCTGCTCTCAAGTGCCCCTGGATCTGCTTCACCTTCTCTACTGTACGAACCACCAACTCTGGTCCGAGTATCTGTCTCTCGCCCACCTCACTCCAACAAACTGGAGAACGGCACTTCCTGCCATACAATACTTCGAAAGGGGCCATCTGTATACTGGCCTGATAGCTGTTGTTATATGAGAACTCCACCCGGTGCAAGTGGTCCTCCCATGATCTCCTGAAATCTAGCATGTATGCCCTCAACATGTCCTCCAGCGTCTGAATGGTGCGCTCGGACTGGCCATCTGTTTGCGGATGGTATGACGTACTAAACTTCAGTCGAGTACCAAGGCTCTCCTGTAGGCTCCGCCAGAAGTGCGATGTGAATCTCGAATCTCGGTCAGATACTATACTAATTGGTATACCATGAAGTCGCACAATCTGCCTCATATACATATCTGCTAGGGCTTCTGTAGACTGTCCCACTTTGAAGGGTAGGAAGTGAGCTGACTTGGTGAGTCTGTCCACTATCACCCAAACTGCATCACGTCCACTCGGCCTCCTCGGCAACCCTGTAACGAAGTCCATCGTGATATGCTCCCATTTCCACTCCGGTATAGGAAGTGGTTGGAGCAGTCCTGCAGACCTCTGGTGCTCAGCCTTGACTTGCTGACACACCAAGCACCTGGCTACAAAGCGGGATATCTCTCGCTTCATTCCATGCCACCAATAATGCTGCCTCAGGTCTCTGTACATCTTCGTACGTCCTGGGTGAATGGGATATACTGAACTGTGCACCTCCGTCATCATCTCCCGACGAAGCTCTCCATTGGGAACATAGAGGCGATCTCCGTACCTCAGAGTCCCATCCTCATGAATGCGCAGCCCAGTCTGTATACCGACTTTTGTCCTCTGTCGAAGTCGCTAAAATCTGGCATCTGTCGGCAATGCGGCTCTGATCCTCTCTACCAATGAAGACTGCACCTGAAGGCTAGCCAACTGGCTATCTGCTCCTGGTAGTACCACCTCGATCCCTAACTCTCGTAGGTCCTCTAGAAGATGGGGCTGAGTCGTCAACATGTATGCCATAGGCCTCCTGCTCAAAGCATCTGCTACGACGTTCGCCTTCCCTAGATGGTACTGTAGCTCGATCTCAAAGTCTTTCATTAGCTCCAACCACCGTCTCTGTCTCAGATTCAGCTCATTCTAAGTGTAGACGTACTTTAAGCTCTTATGGTCCGTGAATATCTCTACCCTCTCACCATACAAGTAGTGTCTCAAAAGCTTCAGGGCAAAGATAACCGCGGCAAGCTCCAAGTCGTGGTGTCATGCCCCAGAACCAAAATACTGGACGGAGGCGTACACAACCAGCTACGCAATCCCAAAGTACGTTAATACTCTGAAATCACGTATAAGCTGTCAAGACATGGGGGTTACTCTATAAGCCATCAGTCAATCCTAAGGTTTAACAATCCTAGGTATCTCAATCACAGGCAATTATACAAGAGCAAAGAGTACGATCATCATACATACAATAGTAAGGCATCCCGAACCATATATACATGAATGATCATGAAGCCAGTACCACAGAAATAATGACTAGCTAGAGTATTAGTCCTACATGATAAGGACTAGCTATAGTCTAGAATACACATATCATGTTTATGCTCGTAGGCTACAATATCAAGGAAAATACCAAAACATGAGCTAAACACGTGCTCGGGGCTAAACGTTACAAGAGGAGAATTTACATATCAGTGGAAGGATGAAGAAAAAATCCACTGAGGCACTCTGGTGCTCCGGCTGGTCACCGTCGAGTAGATGGTGCGGTAGATCCTTCGGGCTCTTCTATCAGAACTTGGCCATGCAAAACCAGTAGGGTCAGACCCCAAATAGCAAGTATCACAAAGGAGGCCAAACTATGAACTTAAAACCAGCAATCATAGGCAATCAACAGGGAGAGAAAGCAATAAGTAAAGGAGGATCGAGATTCGTGCAGTACCAATGCACTTATCTCGATCATAGGAAGACAGTAAGTAAATCATCATTTGACATAAAGTAAACTGGAGAACATGTTAAATAAATAGAGCCAGACAATATACGAAGAGAGGACGAAGGTACTATTCCGGAAGCCAGGTTACAACCCTTAAACCAAACAAGGACCGGGATTGTAACCCTTCGCCTGAACAGAACTTGGTCTCTGATCATTTATTGCTAGAGGTAACAATCATTAAGTGACAGTGAGAGAGTGACAATACAGAGTACAATACATTAGAGTGACAATCCTTGCAACCATTATCCTGGAACAATTAGGAACTGGATCTAGACAAGACTTAGACTGGGAAGGTGATATACGATGGGATAACCATGGGACTATTCAGATAACCAGGTTACAACCCTTAAACCAAACAAGGACCGGGGTTGTAACCCTTCGCCTGAACAGAACTTGGTTTCTCCTACCATTTATCGGCAAGATAAAATAAGAAATCAGGACATGTAACAATCATGTACAAGATCAAGACAAGACTAGACAGACTGAACTCCATCCAACATTCACGGCCAAGCAATAAGTACGGCTTGATACTTTAACTAACTAGGATTATCACAGGCCTAGTCACTAGCAATATGCAAAGAGTTTTCCAAGTCTAGTTACCTGCCTACTGCTACTTGAGTGACCCCAGCAAAAGAAAATAAGTATAGCAGACACACTGCAGTAAGATACATGTGTCCTAAAGAGGTGCCCCACTCGACGACGGGCTGGAAATGTGCTCATCATGACAGATAGCTCCAAGTCCCATGTATATATATAAGGCCGGGATCAAAGGGGTAACAGGTAACTGGGAAAGTCTCTTCATGAACTACTATATTATTCTAGTTATTAGCTGTCACGCCCCAGAACCAGAATACTGGAAAGCGGGGAAATGACTCAGCCAGCTACGTATTACGGGTAGATGAATACCGTATAATACGATCAATGCTGTCTAAAAGACGAGGGGGTACATACTACATGAAAGTCTCACTATGGTCACTTCACATCTATTGTCTCAATCATTTAAATAAGAAACAGAAATAGAGAACATGTAAGATAAAGCAGTGAGGCGTCCCAAACGCTCAGTCAAATTGTTCTTGATATCTGGCTTTACAAAACATAGCCAGATGATGTAGCAAAGTATACACAATTGTTATCAGCTGCAGTCTGACTTAATTACAATTATGTGAAAGTAAGTACAAGACAATCCGACTAACATGTCGGTGCCAAACGACAAAATATAAAGTAAGTAACAAAACGAGCGGGGAAGTAAGAAACCCACTCGAGTCCTCCTGCGATCATCCCTCTAGTATTGACCATCTTGGATATGGAAGTAAGCTGAGTCCTCGGAAACCGGCTCTAAATCTGGCCATGCAAAACCAGAGAGGTTAGACCTCTAATAGCAAGTACCGCAAGGAAGCACGATATGAGGAATATAAACCAGTAAATAAGAGAATATAATAATAGATCTCTGTTTGCTACTGGGATTCACACAACGTCACGACACTTCGAACCAACCTTCCAACCAAATAAGGACAGAAGTTGGTCCGTCATGTCTCGACACTCTGATCATCTCAGTTAGTCAACAGAGTAGGTACAGTACACAACCAAATCAATTTAAACGGCCATACAACTACTACGGCTTGCTATTGTGGGTTCCGAGTTATCTTGGAATGATGCGATAAAGAATTCCTCAGTTCTTACTATGTGCAAGCAAGGCTAGTTTACCCAGTCAATCAATTGCGCCAATCATGAATTAGACGAGTCCCAGCGGGACGCCCGTCATCAATATACCATATACAATAAATAATATAAGCAGATACCGCTTCCTGCCCGTGTGGCAGATTTGCAGTATCTGTGGGAACCAGCCGGCCTGTCGGGCACTTAATAGTCCCAAAGAGGGCTGCCATGTAAGAACTCGGAAATCCATTCTCTCCATGCAATTATTATTTTATTTAACTTAGTAGCCTCTATGTTAAGTAAAATCCCATGCCGTAGATCATAGTCATTCAGAATGAGTACTTCCGTACAAAGTACGATATGCCCAACTCTACAACGATACCTGTGCGGTTAGGTTGTAGGTCTTACATAGCGTAATACAACAATTAAAACTAACCACGGAATAAATCATGCCTTGACCATAAAGTACATATGCTGCTTTTATAGAGAAATAAATAAATTAAAGCCTGCATATGCCAGTATGCCAATAATCGGGATCGGCCAATCGATTACAATAGTTCATAATTAATATGAACGTGTCTCATTCATTTAGTTCAATAAGACGACTAGCCAGTCTCTTAGTTCCAACTAGGAACGTATGATCAATTATTAGTCAAGGTCACAATCAATATCAATCAATGTTAATTCGGAACAAGAATTAGTCAAAAGGCCCGAGGAATTATAGAAGTTTATGCAGCATGTGCCAGGAAATAGCATGCGCCAGGAAATAGCATGCACCAGAAATAACATGCGCCAGAAACATCATGCGCCAGAAACTGGATGCGCCAGAAAATAGCATGCGCCAGAAAACAGCATGCGCCAGAAACTGCATGCGCCAGAAATAGCATGCGCCAGAAACAGCATACGCCAGAAACTGCATGCGCCAGAAACAGCATGCGTCAAAAAACTGCATGCGCCAGAAACTGCATACGCCAGAAACTGCATGCGCCAGAAACAGCATGCGCCAGAAACTGCATGCGCCAGAAACAACATGCGCCAGAAACTGCATACGCCAGAAACAGCATGCGCCAGAAACAGCATGCGCCAGAAACAGCATATGCCAGAAACTGCATGCGCCAGAAACAGCATGCGCCAGAAAACAGCATACGCCAAAAACTGCATGCGCCAGAAACTGCATGCGCCAGAAACAGCATACGCCAGAAACTGCATGCGCCAGAAATAGCATGCGCCAGAAATAGCATGTACTGCTCATCTTCTCCAATCAGCCTCTAATGGCCATGAAAACTCATGAACCAAAAAGACTATAAATCACTCAAAATAAGTCGAAATCAGGACTTCCAATAGTCAAAATTGGGTAGAATCAAATTTCCTAGAACATGGAACCATCAAAACTTGAAAAATAACAAAGTTACTAGATCAAAACCTAAAAATTCTGAAAATATATTAAACTTAGATCTACAAGAAATGAGCTATAAAAATCAAAAATGCTAAGTACTAAAGTATCTAAGAATCTTGAGAGGAAGACAATGGAACAACAAAAATAGAAATCCATCAAGAAGCAAGTTGGCACTTGCCTAGACCTCTTAGGTTGGTGGGGGAGTTATGAGGAAGAAGAAGAGTAATGAGAGAAAATAATGAAGAGAGAGAAAGAGGATGAGGCTTTTAAATGAAGGAGTGGTGGTAGGTGGGGAGTTGGGTTCATGTTGAACCATCAAGGCCGGAAATTAAACCAACTCGGGCCGAACCCAATAAGCAAAGCAGAAGGTAAAATACAGAAAGTAAAATACAGAAAAATAATTAACGTGAAATTAAAAGAATTTTAAATACAGAACAATATATGATAAATATTAAATAAATACATTCCAGCAGTCCATGTATTTAAAATACGTATTCCGGGAACGGGAAGTGACATCTCTACCCTCCTTAGAAAAATTTTGTCCTCGGAATTTTAAATCCAAGCATGATAGAAACATCAGAGCTAAACTAATCTAAGTGTAAGCAATTGAGTAAGCAATCATTCTACAATACCAATAGCAAGTAACATATCTATGTTTAACTATCGACGACACCAAGCAATTTTACTCATAAGGTGATAAGCATGAGGAGTTAAGACAATCAAGGTATACAGAAAGAGATATACCTTGTGAGTCAAACAGGTGCGGATATCGTGATCGAATGTTATACTCACGTTCCCATGTTGACTCCCCTAAAGAGTGATGACCCCAAGCAACCCGGACAAGGCTAATTATTCGGTTCTTGAGTATCTTCTCTCTTCGGTCCAAAATAGACACAGGCTGTTCCTCGTAAGACGGGTTGGTACCAACAACCAGCTCAGAATGATCAAGGATATGGCTTGGGTCCGATACATACCTACGTAACTGAGATACATGGAATACGTCATACACCTCTCGTAACGAAGGTGGAAGGGATAAACGATAAGCAACATCGCCTATCCGATCAAGTATAACAAATGGGCCCACGTACCGCGGACTCAACTTCCCACGAACGCCAAATCTAATGACCCCCCGGGTAGGTGAGATCCGCAAAAATACGTGGTCCCCAACATAAAACTCTAGCGGCCTACGATGCTGGTCCGCCCAATGACGATGCCGATCCTGCGTAACTCGAAGTCGCTATCTAATTCCCTTAATCACTTCAACGGTCTGGACAATCATTTCTGGGCCTAGCATCTTCCTCTCCCCGATATCATCCCATGCTAGTGGCGACCTACACTTTTTACCATATAGTGCTTCAAATGGTGCCATCTGGATACTGGCTTGATAACTGTTGTTGTATAAAAATTCGACTAAGTGCAGGTGGCTCTCCCAAGATCCTCCAAAATCTAGGGTGCAAGCACGTAACATATCTTCTAAAGTCTGAATTGTTCTTTCTAATTGCCCGTCCGTCTGTGGATGGTAAGCCGTGCTAAATCTTAACTTGGTACCCAGACTATGATGTAAGCTCTTCCAGAAATGTGATATAAAGTGGGTATCTCTGTCTGACACAATACTGACAGGGACTCCATGCTGCCTGACTATCTGTTGCATATACAACTCTGCCAACTTTTCTGTAGATTGCCCTACTCTGAAAGGAAGAAAGTGTGCCACCTTTGTAAGCCGATCTACTATCACCCAAATGGCATCTTTACCACTTGGTGACCTCAGTAAACCGGTCACAAAGTCTATTGTAATATGTTCCCATTTCTATTCCGAAATAGGAAGCGGTTGCAATAACCCAGGTGGCCTCTGCTGCTCTGCCTTCACTTGCTGACATACCAGGCAACGAGAAACAAATCTAGCTATCTTCCTCTTCATTCCGTTCCACCAGAAGTGTTGTTTGATATCTTGGTACATCTTGGTCCCTCCAGGATGTATAGAATACTGAGAACTGTGAGCTTCTGTCATAACCTCATGTCTGATATCTCCACTAGGCACACATAGGCGCGATCCAAACCTAAGGGTACCATTTTTTCATGAATTTGCATCTCATTTCTGAGTCCTGACTCACATTCTGCCCTAAGCTTCTGAATTCTTGGGTCCTGTGCCTGAGCTGCCTTGATCCTGTCTACTAAGTCAGATTAAACTTGTAGACTTGCCAGAATTCCTACATCACTAGAAAGTATAACTTCGATGCCCATCTCCTGCAGCTCTTCTAAGATATGCTTTTGTGTTGTCAACATAAATGCGCCGCCTCTCCTGCTGAGAGCGTCTGCTACCACATTAGCCTTACCTGGATGATACTGAAGCTCTACGTCATAATCCTTGATCAACTCCAACCATCTTCTCTGTCTCATGTTCAGCTCCTTCTGAGTAAAGATGTACTTCAGACTTTTGTGGTCTGTGTACATGTCCACTCGATCACCATATAAGTAATGTCTCTATAGCTTCAAAGCAAATACTACTGCCGCCAACTCCAAGTCATGAGTTGGGTAATTCTTCTCGTGGTCTCGAAGTTGCCTGGATGCATACGCTATCACCTTCCCATGTTGCATGAGGACACATCCAAGTCCTTTACCTGACGCATCACAATATACAGTAAAACCTCCGGGTCCAACTGGCAATATAAGAATAGGCGCTGATATCAACTTCTGCTTCAGATTCTTAAATGATGCCTGGCATTCTGCCGACCAGACGAATGGTACATCCTTTCGTGTCAAGAGGGTCATGGGTGCTGAAAGTCTTACAAAGTCTGCTACGAATCTCCTGTAATATCCTGCCAATCACAAGAAACTCTGCACATCTGCTACAGTCTTGGGTACTGGCCAACTCTCTACTGCTTCTACCTTCTTGGGATCCACTGCTACTCCAGCTCCTGATACGATGTGCCCCAAAAATAAAATATGGTCCGACCAAAACTCACACTTACTGAGCTTGGCATACAACTGGTTCTCTCTCAGAACCTGTAACACTTTTCTGAGGTAGTCTTCATGCTCCTCTTCACTAGCAGAGTATACGAGAATGTCGTCAAGAAATACAACGACAAATTGATCTAAGTATGGCATAAAGATGCGGTTCATCAAATCCATAAATATTGCTGGAGTATTGGTCAAACCAAACGGTATTACCAAGAATTCATAATGCCCATACTTCGACCTGAATGCTGTCTTGGGAATATCCTCCTTCCGAACCCTTACTTGGTGATACCCTGAACGAAGATCTATCTTGGAGAAAACTCTAGCTTTGCTCAACTGATCAAACAAGTCGTCGATCTTGGGTAGTGGGTACTTGTTCTTTACTGTTGCCGCGTTAAGCTTCCTGTAATCGATGCATAATCTCGATGACCCATCCTTCTTCCCCACAAGTACCACTGGTACTGCCCATGGTGATATGCTAGCTTGGATGAACTTCTTCTCCTTCAGTTCCTCTATATGCTGATATACCTTGGCCTGTTCTGAATCCGCCATTCTGTAAACTCGATCTGATATCGGTTTAGTTCCAGGTACCAATTCTATGCTGAACTTAATATCCCTAACCGGTGGTAGACCTAGAAGTTCTTTAGGAAATACGTCTAGAAATTCTTCAACTACCTTCGGAACTTGAACTTCTTCCATTGCCGTCACTACTCCCTGCTCTTGTTGAGTTGCCACTGATCTGACTAAGGTGAACCGCTTCATGCCTAGAATATCAAAAGATACACTCCCTCTACGACAATCTATTGTCGTATGACTGTCTTTCAGCCAGTCCATGCCTAAGATAACGTCAAAATTTCCAACAGAAAATTTTATCAACCGGACGGGTAAGGAATGCCCGCAAACCACAATGCTATATGCTAGAATAACTCTACTAACTCCTACGAGCCCATTACCAGTAAGTATATTTAACCTCCCTGGCAATGCCTCGAATTCTACTCCTAGCCGTGTTGCAAATTGTGCAGATATAAATGAGTGTGATGCTCCCGAATCAAACAATACTACTGCAGGATATGAGGCGACGAGAATGTTACCTGCCACAACATCTTCCGATGCTAATGCCTCCTCCAAGGACAGAGTGAATGCCTGCCCTCGACCTCCTTGTTGGTTCCCATGTTGTGGCCTAGCCTGGTGCTGCTGCTGGCCCCTGCCTTGATGATGCTGAGGTGGTCTATGCTGGTGTTGCTGTATCGGCGGTCCCTGCTGCCGAAACATCTGAGCTTGTGTCATGAACGGACACTGTGCCAATGGTCTCACTGCCACCGCTGGTCCTCGATACTGGCATGTCCCTGGTGCTGGCAGAGAAGAAAATTATTGTACTGGTCCTTATGACCTCGAATTCATGGGACAGGTGGTAACCCGATGATCTGGATTTCTACATATCAAACACTGTCCGTTCAATGTCCGACACACATCTCTAGTATGTCCTACCTTCCCATAATAAGTGCACCCCGCTGGGGGTTGCTGGTTCTTCCTCTGTTGCTGTTGCTGCTGCCTTGGTGGTGGTGCTGGCCCTCGTATTGCCACATCGTGAATGCGAATGCCAGGGGATGGTGCTGTTGTTTGGGGCACTACCCCCCTCCTTCAATCTGACTGTGGGATCTCTTCTGACCTCCAGTCCTTGCCGTGATCCTCTGAATGGTGATCTCATGCCTTCGGGTTGCCGTCAATACTTCGTCAAAAGTTTAATAATTGTGCCCCTCTATCAATTGCAAGAGCTCAAGATGAAACCCTTGCTGGAACCTCATAGCCCTCTGGCTCTCCGTTGCTACCATCTCTGGGGTGAACCTACTCAATCTGCAGAACTCCGCTGCATAAGCATCTACTGTCTTGCCGGCTTGCTTGAGGTTAATAAACTTCTGTTGCAGCTCAAACTGCGCCACAACTCCATAGTACTTCGTCTTGAACCTTGCAGTAAAATCGTCCCAAGCAACAGGATGTCTGATGCCTACTTCCTCTGATTCCCACCAATCACGTACGAGATCTTGAAGTAACAACTTCACTTGATCCACACGTTCTTCTGTCGGTACCTTAGCTGCCATCAGAATAGCCTCAATATCCTTAAGCCATGCATCTGCTGTAATGGCATCTTATGTGCCCTCGAAACGGTGGGGGTTGTACTTGCAAAACCTGGTTGATGCTCCTGAATCTGGCCTTGCCCCTCTTTCCAAAGCTGTCTGCAACCCTTGGTTGAGTAGTACGTTCTGCTCTTGCAACTGAGTGTGCATGCGCTGCTGGACAAACATCTGGTGTTGCTGAGTAGCCATCATCCCTCTCATGATCTCCAGAAGGGCCAGTGTGTCTACTTCCACAGGGGTAGGTGGAACTGTTGGTGGTGGTGGAACCTCTGGATACTGCGATCCAGCTGCTGCTTCCACTATCACCTCTTCTTGAATAGCCTCTTGGGGTAGTACTGGCCCTTGTTGCTGACCTACCTGGTCAGGTTGTCCATGTTGCCCTTGTTGCTGTTGTCCGGCTCTGACAGATGCGGACGAAGTGCCCCTAAAAAGGGACAAGAAACAATCAAACGACCGGACAAGAAAGATCAATGAAGTCAAAGGATACTGGAATGTCAAGCTAGAGTTGAGAACAACGAATCATGAGATCAAGGGAAACATGTGTGATTGAGACATCCTATAAATCAAAACACCCCACAAGTCTGAAATCAGACCTGCATGGATCACCACTAAAACCTTGTCACCGCTCCAGAACCAGAATACTGGAGAGCGGAAGAATGACTCAGCCAGCTACGTATTACGGGTAGATGAATACCGTATAATACGATCAATACTGTCTAAAAGACGAGGGGGTGCATACTACATGAAAGTCTCATTATGGTCACTTCATATCTATTGTCTCAATCATTTAAATAAGAAACAGAAATAGAGAACATGTAAGATAAAGCAGTGTGGCGTCCCAAATGCTCAGTCAAAATGTTCTTGATATCTGGCTTTACAAAACATAGCCAGATGATGTAGCAAAGTATACACAATTGTTATCAGCTGCAGTCTGACTTAATTACAATTATGTGAAAGTAAGTACAAGACAATCCGACTAACATGTCGGTGCCAAACGGCAAAATATAAAGTAAGTAACAAAACGAGCGGGGAAGTAAGAAATCCACTCGAGTCCTCCTGCGATCATCCCTCTAGTATTGACCATCTTGGAGGTGGAAGTAAGCTGAGTCCTCGGGAACCGGCTCTAAATCTGGCCATGCAAAACCAGAGAGGTTAGATCTCTAATAGCAAGTACCGCAAGGAAGCACGATATGAGGAAAATAAACCAGTAAATAAGAGAATATAATAATAGATCTCTGTTTGCTACTGGGATTCACACAACGTCACGACACTTCGAACCAACCTCCCAACCAAACAAGGACAGAAGTTGGTCCGTCATGTCTCGACACTTTGATCATCTCAGTTAGTCAACAGAGTAGGTACAGTACACAACCAAATCAATTTAAACGGCCATGCAACTACTACGGCTTGCTATTGTGGGTTCCGAGTTATCTTGGAATGATGCGATAAAGAATTCCTCAGTTCTTACTATGTGCAAGCAAGGCTAGTTTACCCAGTCAATCAATTGCGCCAATCATGAATTAGACGAGTCCCAGCGGGACGCCCGTCATCAATATACCATATACAATAAATAATATAAGCAGATACCGCTCCCTGCCCGTGTGGCAGATTTACAGTATCTGTGGGAACCAGCCGGCCTGTCGGACACTTAATAGTCCTAAAGAGGGCTGCCATGTAAGAACTCGGGAATCCATTCTCTCCATGCAATCATTATTTTATTTAACTTAGTAGCCTCTATGTTAAGTGAAATCCCATGCCGTGGATCATGGTCATTCAGAATGAGTACTTCCGTACAAAGTACGATATGTCCAACTCTACAACGATACCTGTGCGGCTAGGTTGTAGGTCTTACATAGCGTAATGCAACAATTAAAACTAACCACGGAATAAATCATGCCTTGACCATAAAGTACACATGCTGTTTTTATAGAGAAATAAATAAATTGAAGCCTGCATATGCCAGTATGCCAATAATCGGGATCGGCCAATCGATTACAATAGTTCATAATTAATATGAACGTGTCTCATTCATTCAGTTCAATAAGACGACTAGCCAGTCTCTTAGTTCCAACTAGGAACGCATGATCAATTATTAGTCAAGGTCACAATCAATATCAATCAATGTTAATTCGGGACAAGAATTAGTCAAAAGGCCCAAGGAATTATAGAAGTTCATGCAGCATGTGCCAGGAAACAGCATGCGCCAGGAAATAGCATGCGCCAGAAATAACATGCGCCAGAAACAGCATGCGCCAGAAACTGGATGCGCCAGGAAACAGCATGCGCCAGAAAATAGCATACGCCAGAAACAGCATGCGCCAGAAACAGCATGCGCCAGAAAACAGCATGCGCCAGACACTGCATGCGCCAGAAACTGCATGTGCCAGAAACAGCATGCGCCAGAAAACAACATGCGCCAGAAACTGCATGCGCCAGAAACTGCATGCGCCAGAAACAGCATGCGCCAGAAAATAACATACGCCAGAAACTGCATGCGCCAGAAACAGCATGCGCCAGAAACTGCATGCGCCAGAAACAGCATGCGCCAGAAACAGCATACGCCAGAAAATAGCATGCGCCAGAAACAGCATGCGCCAGAAACTACATGCGCCAGAAACTGCATGCGCCAGAAACAGCATGCGCCAGAAACTGCATGCGCCAGAAACAGCATGCGCCAGAAAATAGCATGCGCCAGAAATTGCATGCGCCAGAAACAACATGTACTGCTCATCTTCTCCAATCAGCCTCTAATGGCCATGAAAACTCATGAACCAAAAAGACCATAAATCACTCAAAATAAGTCGAAATCAGGACTTCCAATAGTCAAAATTGGGTAGAATCAAATTTTCTACAACATGGAACCATCAAAACTTAAAAAATAACAAAGTTACTAGATCAAAACCTAAAAATTCCAAAAATATATTAAACTTAGATCTACATGAAATGAGCCATAAAAATCGAAATTGCTAAGTACTAAAGTATCTAAGAATCTTGAGAGGAAGACAATGGAATAACAAAAATAGAAATCCATCAAGAAGCAAGTTGGCACTTGCCTAGACCTCTTAGGTTGGTGGGGGAGTTATGAGGAAGAAGAAGAGTAATGAGAGGAAATAATGAAGAGAGAGAAAGGGGATGAGGCTTTTAAATGAAGGAGTGGTGGTAGGTGGGGAGTTGGGTTCATGTTGAACCATCAAGGCCGAAAATTAAACCAACTCTGACCGAACCCAATAAGCAAAACAGAAGGTAAAATACAGAAAGTAAAATACAGAAAAATAATTAACGTAAAATTAAAAGAATTTTAAATACAGAATAATACATGATAAATATTAAATAAATACATTCCAGCAGTACATATATTTAAAATACGTATTCCGGGAACGGGAAGTGACATTAGCCTTAGCCATTTACAGTAGGTATCTCTGTCCGTGGTACTCAGGGGTCCATGTCCTAGACATGATGCAAGACAAGACGGGTTCATTTGTACAAGCACACTCGTCCATGGTGTCCAGGTCATTCATTTTATCATGTCAAGCTAGCCGTCGCAACAGCATTTCTAGAAATATATCATGTCAGGTTTATCATGTCAAGAGTGTGCCACGGCGGGCCACTATCAGGAATTATCATGTCAAGAGTGCACCACCACGGGTTACTATCATGTCATGTTACTTGTTTCTGGTTACTGGTTATGGTTTAGAGTGCACCATGATAGGTCACCATCGTGTCAAGCAATTTCATTTATTAAAGAAATAGCAAGCTATTAAGTGGGGTCGTCGCAATTTAGGCCAAGAATAGAAAATATACAGTACAATCAGGAGCTCCATATCAAAATAAAAGAAACTTGCACAGTTAATTAATATTATATATATATATATTCTTGAAGCCAAGAAAAAATTCTACAACTTTTATGTTGGGAGTGGAAAGAAATTCTGACCACAATTCAGGCAAATAAAACATTTAAACAATCAAAGTGGATCCCATGCGGCCCAAAAGTGGGAGAACATACATGCGGCCAAAGAGTGTGGGAGGCCACCCATGCGGTCAGCCAAAGCTTATACGGCCAAAAAATAACTGAAGGGGTCATGCGGCCAAGAATGCTTGCAAGCAAATAAGACAAAAGATAGTAGGACCCTCATTAAATGCAAACTTACATTCAAGCAAAAGAAAAGGGCACGTGGTCACTCGAGTACAGAGACCATGTGGAACCCAACAATTAATGCAGTAAGAAAAGGTTCACGTGAACCAATTAATAAATGGTTCACGTGGCCAAGCAATGATGACAAGTATTATAATATATCATGCAAGTACATGCAGCTCAAGAAAAGCCATGCGGCCAATATTAAATGCAAGGTCCAAAAGTACAATGTCCATGCGGCCATGCTACCGATTACATATAATTTAATAAGCCATACAAGTGGAAGGGGCCATGCGGCCAAAATTCTCCAAAGGCCATGCGGCTACAAGGTAACTAAAGGCCATGCAAATGCATGCGGCTACAACTAAACTAAAGGCCATGCAAATGCAGGCAGCCTCATTAAATAAATGGCCATATGCGGTTCATTCAATATTTCTCCATACGGCCAACCTAAAATATCCATTCGGCCAACCTAAAATATCCATGCGGCCAATCATGTGCTAAGGCCAGCAAATTATAATACATACGGTCAATCATGCCATTCCAAGCAAATGTTTGCATGCTAATGCTAAATGGCCTAAAGTAATTAATGTATAAGCATGCAAATGCTTAAAGGCCATGCATCATTTAATTATTTAAGCATACAAATGCTTAAAGGTGCAGCATGAATTATTTAAGCATACAAATGCTTAAAGACCATGCAGCAAGAATTTCCTTATGCCATATACGGCCAAACTAATGTAAACATCAAGCTAATTTATATATAAGCATACAAGCACTTGTTGATGCAAAGGCCATGCAAAATAATTCATGCGGCCAGCAAGTGTTGTATTAAATAATAATAATAGAAAGCCATACAATAATTCTTATGCGGCCAGTGCAAATGAATAGTAGCCATGCGGCCAGCCAATGACCTATGCGGCTCAGGCAAGTTGTATGCAAATACAAGCAAGCTTGCAAGCAACTAAAATAAAAGGGCCATGCAATAATAATGCTCATGCGGCCAGAAGCTAAAATGCTCATGCGGCCAGAAGTGAAATTATGGCTCCCACAGAGAACATGTCCATGAAAAATACCATGGCTTCCATGCTCCACCAAACAACAATAGGAACCCAAATCCAGACTTCCGTGGGTCAAATTTAAGTAAAGTGAAATTCTCTACAACATGAAACCATCAACTAGCAAAAATATACAAGTTGTTAGATCAAAATTCATGAAAACCGAAAATACCACAAAACTAGATCTACCACAATCCACCCGGTAAAATCAAAAACTCCAAGTTCTAAACATGCTTAGAATCATGCAAGGAAGAAGATGGAACAAACAGAAATAAATTTGTTCAAGGTTCGGCAAGGTACATTTGCCTCTCTCTAATGGCTAGGGTTTGGTGGAACAGAAATGAATGAGGGTGAATGAGAAGGGAGAGAAAAAGAGTGGCTTATATAACAAGCTCAAGTGATCTCCACCAATCATTCCTCTCCACTCAATCTAAACCATACACCTCATCTCATGAGAAACCAAACTAAACTAAACCAAACCAAGTCAAAGTGCCGAACCAAATAAAACCAAATCCAAGTTAAACCAAGTCATAAAAATCCAACTCTTCGGAAAAATTTTAAAATATCACGCAAATCAATAAATACGAAATACGGCTCAAATAAACATGTATCCGTAAAAAATACCGATACAGTGAGACGGGTCTCACACGTGGGTTGGATAATTCTTCTCATAAACCTTCAGCTGCCTCGAAGCATATGCTACGACCTTCCCGTGCTGTATCAAAACGCATCCCAATCCCTTTCCGGATGCGTCGCTGTAGATCACAAACCCTCCTGTCCGGATGGTATAGTCAAAATAGGTGCTGTGGTGAGGCGCTTCTTCAGCTCATCATATGTCACCTGGCACTCCTCTGTCCAGATAAACTCCTGTTCCTTCCGGGTCAAACGGGTCATCGGCTCAGCGATCCTCGCGAAATTCTCTACGAACCTCCGGTAATATCCGACAAGCCCAAGAAAACTTCTCACCTCCGAGACATTGGTAGGGGTCGGCCATGTCTCTACGGACGAGATCTTCGCTGGGTCCACAGATATACCCTCTCCTGAGATGATGTGTCCGAGAAAAGAGACACTATCCAAAAAGAACTCGCACTTGCTCAGCTTGGCATAGAGTCTCTCGCTCCTCAATGTCTCCAACACAATCCGTAAATGCCTCTCGTGCTCCTCGTAGCTCTTCGAGTACACCAATATATCATCGATGAAGATGACCACGAACTGATCCAAATACTGGTGAAATACTCTGTTCATCAGATTCATGAACACAGCATGCACATTGGTCAAACCAAAAGGCATCACCAGGAACTCGTAGTGACCATAACGAGTCCTGAAGGCTGTCTTCGGAATGTCCTTCTTTCGTACCTTCACTTGATGGTACCCAGATCTCAAGTCGATCTTCGAAAACACTCTGGCTCCAGTCAACTGATCAAATAGGTCATCGATCTGAGGCAAGGGGTACTTGTTCTTGATGGTCAGTGCATTCAGGGCTCTGTAATCAATGCACATTCGGACAGTCCCATCCTTCTTTGGCACAAATAAAATTGGGGCTCCCCAAGGTGAAGCACTCGGTCGGATGAATCCTATAGTCTGCAACTCCTCCAACTGAAGCTTCAACTCATCTAGCTCCTTCTTCACCAACCGGTACACATTAGAAGAGACCGGTGCTGCTCCTGGTACTAGCTCGATGGTAAACTCTACTTGTTTGTCAGGTGGAAGACCTGGCAGCTCCTCTGGAAAGACGTCTATAAACTCTGCAACAATTGTCGGTGGTGCTGCCTCCATCGCCATATAGACACCGACGGACCAGCCTACTCTTCGTTCTACGGTCCCTCTCATGAACTCAAACTCGAGACGATCTGGCGGTCTGAAGATGACGCTCCCCCTCCGGTACTCCAAGATGGCATGATACTGGCTTAACCAGTCCATCCCCAAAACAACGTCGAAGTTTGGCATAGGAAATACCAAAAATCGAGCTCTCATCTCCCTCCCACATACAACCACAGAGCACGTCCTACACGTGCTAGTGACTGGGACGATCCCTCCATCCGTAAGAATCCTCCAACTCTTGGGTAAGGACGAGGTGGCTACTTTGTGTATAGCAACGAAACTACTAGATATGAAAGACATAGTGGCTCCGGAATTGTCACGACCCGCACCCGCTTTTTCGGATACAAGACGTGTCCAAGCCCAGCCTACGCCGCGGTATCGGCGGTAGTACGCTGTCTAGTCCGCAATAAATAAAGTGCTCATAAATACTAACTGCTCATTCACAACAACTAAATCAACTTTACAAAATATAGAAGTTTTACATTTGAAGAAGAATGTAAGCTTTTACATTTATAGAAAACTACCACACAACTAACTAGTCTTCTATGGTTTAGCCTTCGAGTCTCTATCTTCCCATCATATGGTCCATAGCGCAAGAGTAGACACGTCAACCTCACCTATAACAATGATCCAGTCAGGAAAGGAGCAGAGTACAACCATATTGCAATTAATGTTGTTAGTCCAAAATAAGTTAGAACAAGCAAGAAACAATGATGCCAAAGAGCATATAGAGAACTAGCAAGAGATGAACTAGCAGGATATGAACTAAATAGAGGAACAATGGAAACAACTATGTGTGTGTGAAATACCTTTTAGTACGTGAATGGCTGGGCTAATACGGCACATCATACGATGGCTATCATTCAGTAATTAGTACGGCTAACTCATACGTGGGTGTGTATGACTTAGCTATCATTCGGTAACGGTAATTGGATTTGTTCACGTATTTATCGAGTATTTCCCCTTCCGACTCTCTAACAATCAAAAATGGTCAATGATATGCTAAGAAGGAAACAATAACTACCGTGTCACAATGGTGTCTCAATAGAATATCAAGCAATGACTCAACGAGATATCAAACGAGAAATCTATAGAGTAAACATTATAATGAACTAAAACATAAATGCAATACTGTACTTGTCTGAATCCTTGCACAAACCGTAGTCACAAGCCAAGGATGAGAGGATGCCAATCTATAAGCTGTCAACCTATAACACATATCGCACCACGAACCGTGCACGAAAACCACAAATCAATTCTAATATTCTAGTTTTAAATAGTGGCTAGTTGGGTTACTAATCTAATATTAATTAATTCTAGAATAATTTACTTAAAAATCTAATTTAACCTAATAATAATCTGAATATAATCTAAAAATGGAAGTTTGGCCATCAAAAGTCGTGTTTCTTAATTTTGGAAACCATGGCACGTAAATCGAGACGTACTATTGACTTTTTAGTCAAACGCTATGAACTCTAGATTTTGAAAGTGCACCTTGGTAGATTTTAGTGCCACGAGTGTGCTAGAATCGACCGTGCCGCAAAATCACGTTTTGGTCAAAAGATATCGCCGTTATGGCTAATCGTGACCAAAACGGGGATCAACCGATCAGATCTGAGTTCAACAAAAAAACTAAAATATTAAATGAACGAAATAATTTCTGGGAAAAATATATGTCGTAGAGCTCTGTGTTAGCTTTCCAAAACTTCAAACGGTTCATGATTTCGATTTCTGGTTCTCCCAGAATTTTGAAAACACCGAAACGTGTCAAGTTTCGGACAACCGACACTCTACGAATTTTTCAGAAATTTAGGTTCAGAAATTACGAAAATAAATTACATAGTCAGAGGGTTTACCTCGATACGAATCCAACAAAAAAATGGCACACTAAAAGGAGGTCGGCGTTGGCGGAAATCACCTCGGGAAGTCGGGGAATCGTCGGGATCAAACTCCACAAAGTCGGCTGAGAAATAATCTAGGGTTTTCTAATTTCTGTATGAAATATATTATATATAGGGACTCAGCGGGTCGGTGGAGCTGTGATCAGTGGATTCGCCACATGTCGCAATCCTGTCGCTCCCGTCCAATTAATGGACGGCCCGATGGCTATCCTGCTTGAGGAGCCAAGCCGCCTAAGTCGGCTAAGGAGTCGAGCTCCAAATTAATTAACAGAGTCAGCACTAAGCTGACTGACAGGTGGGCCCGCCCCCATTCAGCGGGCGGCTGATGGGTGGGCCAGCCATGCTGACTGGGTATTTATATATCCAAAAAATAGTTTTTTAAGAACTTTTAATTACAAAAAATTATAATAAATATTAAAAATAGCCAGAAAATATGGAAAAATTCTAGAAAATGTAAAATAACATAATGAAGCCTAGAAAAATATTTGGGTTCAATATTTGCTCATATGCTTGCACAATAAATTCTAGAAGCCTTAGAAAATAGGTTTTTCCTATATCTAATTATCTAAAAATTCCAGAAAAATTGTAGAAAAATACAGAAAATATATTTAACCTAATAGAGCCTAAAGAAAAATACTGGGTCCCAAAGATAACCCCGAATGGCCATATGGTAATCATGAAATTCAATAAAATATATCAATCTTCATAAAATAGATATTTAAAAATTATCTAAAATATCTAAAAATTATGATAAACTATATAATAGCTAAATAATGCTTACTAAGGTCCAAATGACCATAAAAGTAAATCATAATCAAAAATAAAAAAATCGAAAAGTGGGCTTACAGGAATCGAACAGTACAACAGCAGGCAAAGATGCAACTAAAATAGTACCTGTGATCGCCACTCCCTCTGGCTCCTCCTGCTCCTGTGCCATAGCAAAGATCTGCCCTCTCCTCTGAGCCTCTGTCTGCTGACGGTACTGCATCTCCTGTGGGGGCAGTGGTCCCTGCTGATATCCTGGCGCTCGCTGGGATGCAGTCGCATGTGCTGGTGGCCTGGGTTCTGGAGGAGCTGGCCTGGGGGCCAACTGCTGAGCTCTGTCATTGCACTATGGGCAATCCATGGCCTGATGCTGTCCCGATCCGTACCTCAGGCACTGGTTGAGCCTCTTCCTGCACTCCCTCTGAAAGTGTCCCCTCTTGCCACAGTGGTGACAAGTCGAAAGCTCCCTCTGCTGGTACGGTGCGGCTCTCTGCTGCTGATGGTGGGTCCCTGGGCGTCTGGTCGGGCCTCCAGTCTGAACTCTGGCTGGTGTAGCTGTCTGAGTAGGGTGCCTCGCGCTCAACGAATCTCGGTTGATAGCTTCCTGGACTCTGGCCTCGGCTAGCACCTCCTCGTAGGTAGTCCTCGACTGTGCGCTCGTATACCTCTGAAGCTCCTTCGTCAGGCCATGATAGAACCTCCGGGCCTTCTTCCTCTCGTCTGGTAGCAGTAGTGTGCCGAACCGGCTGAGACGACTGAACTCTGTATCATACTCGTCTACGGTCATGTTCCCCTGCTTGAGGTGGAGGAACTGATCGTAGAGAGCATCTAGGACGGTAGCTGGAAAGTACTTCGCCTCAAAGTACTCCAGAAACTGCTTCCAAGTCTTGTTCTTGCCGACTTCACGCTCCTTCGATTCCCACCAATGATGGGCATTCCCCTCCATCTGACTCCCCACGGCAGTCATCCACAAGTCAGCAGGTAGCTGCGAAGCCTCCAAGTTCTTCTATGTGCTGGCTATCCAGTCTGATATCTCCTCCGGGCTCTCGTTCCCCTTGAAGGACTTCGGGTTCATCTGTCAGTACCTCCAAACGGTGCCCACCTGCTGGACTGGTGCTGGGGCTGGTGGTAGCGCCAGTCCTGGTGTCGTCATCCTCTCCAAGGCAGTCATCAGAGTCTGCCTCATGGCCTCCGTCTGCTGCCACTGCTGCTGCATCATCATCTGGAAGAACTGGAACATCTGGGGCTGTCCCTCCGTCTGTGGCATCTGTGGCGGGATATGTGCATACGACATCTGCTACGAGTACGCTCCCTGCGACATCTGGGGAGGATAGGGTGCATAGGGCACCTGCTGCTGGTACACTCCCTGCGGTATCTGGAGAGGATGGGGTGCATAGGGCACCTGCTGCTGGTACGCTCCCTACGGCATCTAGGGAGAAAAGGGAGGCGGTGGTGGCAAAGGGTTTTTCTCCTGACGCATCGGCGTCTGAGATGTCTGGCCCTCCTGGTGCATGGGTGCCGGATGCGGTACGAACCCCGCATGGATGGATGGAGTCATCGGGACGGCCTGAACTCGTCCGGAAGTCTGGTTGTCCGTAGGATCTGGAGTCCTATCATCGCTGGGCGAGGTATCGGATGCTTGGGCAACGCCATAAGTCATGCGTCCACCGTGCAAATGCATCTCTCTGAAAGAGACAAAACATCCATAAGATAGGTGCAGGAAACAAGCAGGATGCTAAATTTCAATCTTAAGATTTAAGAAGCGGAAGTCAAGGCGATAATCAAATTATGGATGAGATCCTACATTTCATAGTTCTAATTGCAGGCTCGCGTCGGTTTTACCCTAAGCGATGAACTGAGACCTGCATGGGCCACCACTAAAACCATGTCACGCCCCACACCCAAATGTATGGGATTTGGGGCTTACCTGGCCAGCTGATACGACCTAGAGTGAGCTACCCAATTTAATGGACTCACTTAGACGTACTACGCTGTAAAAGTAATTAACCAAACACGGGCAATATCTAAATCTTATCCACAAATGACATAGAAAGAAAGTGCTGAATATAAACACATAGTAGTCTGAATATCCAAATACAACTGAAAGAAAATATAGGTCTGGTGGAAACAATCCCACGGTACATCAAAATGAAAGTACATGAATGGAAGATAACTAGCTAAGAGTATCAGCTAATTAGATATGAAACTCTCAGCCCAAGTAGCAGCATACCGAGGTCAAGGGAACTCCTCGGGGTAGACCTCGTAGTCCTCGCCAAAGTCTTCCGCCTCAGCTCCGGTACCGTATATCATCGAGTATGTGTGCTCGTCGAGATCTGGAAAAGAACCAGGTCCTCAGGGGACATAGCAAGATACAAATAGGGACATGCCATAAAGTAAATACTGATCTAACATAAAAAAGAAATGCTAACCAGTCTAAGTGAATGCATACAAAGACAACTTTGGAACGTATGGGTAGGTGAAAATAATGTCGTCGAAGCATGGGCCGACGTCGGATCACGAGCCGAAGGATTTGCGTCAGAACACGGGTCGAGCGTCGGATCACAAGCCGATTAGCTCAATACTAGCGTCCTTCCGACCGAACCTAGCGCGCAGCTAGTGGCCGCTGCCAGAGATGTACCTACTAGTAAGGGCCCATGCCAACAACGGCCATCCCTGAGGCAAACATAAAATAATGTAACTGTCTGTCCTATATGCCTACTGGTTGTCTTTCCCGCCCCGTGATATATAAGTTGCATCCACGACCCAACATCTACTCTCTATGAAGAGTCAGCTATCTAGGACCATCACTACCCTATATGTGCCGTCACACGAGCCACTCGCACTGATGGCCAGTCGAGAGCGACAGTGCGTGCCATGATCTGATCTTACTCAGTGCCGTGTCGTAACACGTGTCATGGTCAAGGAAGATGTAACAACAACTCCACAATCCAAGGGTACATCGTCTATAACTAGGCCAAGTAGGTAGTCCTAGTGTCGACGGCAACATCGACTATGCCCGGGGTAATCCCGGACTCCACTAATCAAATCTACACTACAAGAGTATAATGATGTATATGTAAAGCAGTAAATACAAGGCAAGGTATACTTGCCTTCAATCCCGCAATGTGCAAATAGTGCTCCGGTCCCTCCTGCCTCAATCACGCCGTCCAAGGGACCTACAATCACACAACCAAGGCTCACAATGAACATCCAAGACCATACATCTATCCACATATAAAGTAGAAGTACGTTATTTGTACGGGATACCACATTCAAATATTAAGTTATATTTATCCAAGGGTGCACAACCACAAGCTACATGTGACAAGTACAAATACAAATCCTATATTATATATAATTCACAAGTATCCCTAGAGCATGTGTATATAGAAGTATAGAAATTTATGTATGTAAGTCCTATATTTGAAATGATATGTGTGTACATGAGTGTACATAGAGCATATACATATATATGTATATAGAGGCAAATATCTATTTTTATTTATATAAAATACATACATATATATTTGAAAGAGTTTATATATATACATATATGCATAATGAGGCTAAGAGTACACGTATATATATCTATATGTACGTAATGAAACAAAGTGTATATTTGTACATATATATTTGAAAGGGGTATACATATACATTATAATTAATGTGTATAAACTACATTGATACACTTATGTGTGTAAGAGTATATCTATGTACGTATGTATATACATACAAGTAATGCATATACATATACACATTATTGTATGTGCATGGATTCTTTCCAACAATATTTATGGGAATCCCTACATTGCATTATACATAAAATAAACCATGAAAACCACTATTAATCACCCATCCACATTTATACATATTTATATATATATATATGAACCATTTATTTTAGTAACCATATGTATATATATAACGCTATTTATATATATATATACATGAATCATTTATATGCATGAACATATATAACCATTCCATTCACCAAAACCATTTACACATATTCCTCCCAAAATGCAAACATCTAAATATTAAAATCACTACACAAGTATATATTCACATTATATATATAAATAGGCATATATATATATATATATATATATATATATATATATATATATATATATATATATATATATATATATATATATATATATATATATATACTCATAAGTATTCATTAAAGGAGGGGGGAAGAGTTTACCATGGAGTGAAGTTGATGGTGAAGGGGGTGGTGGTGCTGCCGGCCTAGGGGAGGTGGTGGCCGGCCATGGTGGCTGGTGGTGGTCGGCCAAGGCTGTGAGGAGGTTGTGGAAGAGAAGGAGGAGGAGGTGGCTTGAGGTGGTAGAGATGTTGGTTGTGTTGAAGGTGGTGGTGGAGATGTTGGTGATGGTGAAGATGATGGAGGAGATGATGAAGATGATGAAGATGGTGAAGATAGTGGCTGCTGTCGGCCAAGGTGGGAGGGGCTGTCGGTGGTGGCTGTGGGAGGAGGAGAGGAGGTTGTGGTGGTGGTGAAGTGTGGGAGTGATGGTGTAAGTGTTGATGATGGAGAAGGAGAAGTGGGGTTTTGAAGGAAAGGGGAGTGTGAGAGAGATGATGAGAGGGGAAGAGAGAGGACCGAATGGGAGAGGGGGGGCTGCTCCTGTCGGGTAGGGGGAGGGTGTAGGAGAGAGAAAGTATGGTGGTGGTGTATGTGTGTTTAAAATAAGGAGAGAGAGAAAAGAGTGATGGTGATGGTTGTGTGTGTGTTTAATTAGGAATTGAGAGTTAGAGAGATGAGAGAGAACGTAGGAAGGGGGAGTGTGTTGGCTGTTGCTTTTGTGGGGGGTGAGGGAAGAGAGAGAGAGAGAGTGATAGTGATAGGTGATGGTGATGGGAGTATTGTATTTATTTAAGAAAATGAGAGGGTGTGATGGTGATGTGTGTGTTTTTGGTGTTTGGTGTTTTGTAGGATTTACAGGGTGTTATGTGTGTGTATATATGTTGTAGGGGAGATGCCATGTGGCTTGGGTTGAGTCCCGATGGGTCGGGTTGGATCACAATTGGGTTTAATTGGGTCCCAAAAATTAAATGACCTAAATTAGCCATTTAATATTATTGATAAATAAATAGTACACGGAAACTAAATTGGATGGGACACAAGTGGCACGCGTGTAGTAGACTCAAAATGGTCCGCGTCCATAACTTGGGTCGACCAGTTTGGGTCAAATTGGTGTCTCCAATACAAGTTGGAATTAAATGTGACTCGGTAGGGTAAATCGGGATTGAGTCAATTGTCCGGAAAGTTGTGCAATAAAAATGAAGCACAAGAGAGTGTGTCTGAGTGGGACACGAAGGTCATGGGTGTAGAGCGTCTCGAGTAGATCGTGCATGACAAGTTGGTCTGGATAAAATGACTAGCCTTGTGCTCCTAATTTAAAAGTCACGGTAACGTGTCGATGATAATAAAAAATAAAAGTGGGAAATTATTAATAACTTAGAAAATCATAATTAATCATATTAAATTCCTAATTAAATATGATTACTTATTTTTATTTTTTTGGAAAATAATATAGGAAAATAATTTTTGAAAGGCTGAAAATAATTAAAATACATAAAAATAAAATAAAAATTAAGGTTATGACAACAAGTAACATGACATGACATGATAATCTTGAAAGAATGTTGCGACAGCTACCCTCACTTGCTAAGTAACTCTTGTCTTGACACCGTGGTTGACTTTCTTGATTGTGCCTGTACAAGCTACTTGTCTCGTCTTGCATCATGTCTAGGACATGGATTCCTGGTTACCACGGTCATAAATTCATAATGAATCTGGCTAGGTTAATGACTAGATTGATCAAGTAGTCCATATAGGGAGATTTTCCCAGTTACAGGCGATTCCGTTATTCCGGCCACACCTGAGGGACTTGTAGCCTGTCGACGAGTATGGCACCTTTCCAGCCCACTGTCGTGTGGGACACTTCTTGAAAACATAAGTACTGAAAGTATACCAGTAATCTTGATAACTCTTCTAAATCATCTCGCATGGATATCCTGGATAGCTGCAGGACCTGTGACTGCGGAAACATCTCAACTGCATCTTGCTAGTAACTAGGCCTGTGATAACCCTAGTTAGCTAATGATAGCAAACCGTAGGACTTAATTGGCCGTGCTTGAATGCTTGCTCGTGATTAGCATGGAAATTATATTTCGTCTCTTGTTTTTCCTAATGCAAGCTATTGTTTTATTCTAACCCTGTCTTCTTGTCATTTAAGCTTATTGATTTATTTATTCTTCTATTTATTATCTCTTGGTTTTAGTTCCTTAATGAAGCCTCCCTTATGGCACTTGCTCTTTCTAGGGTCTGATCCAGCTGGTTTTGTATGGCCAAATTTTGGAGTGATATCCGAGGATCTTCCTGCTTATCAGCCAGATGGTGAACACCAGACGTAATCCTGACAGCGAGTGGGTTTCTTATTTTGCTCTTCCACTCTATTTAAATTATTCTTTTGAGGCATTTAGCCGTCGAGCAAGTGTTAGCTCGTGTTGAAACTAAATTTCTGTTTGCCTAAGGGCTGTAACATGATTGACAAATCCTAGGGTTGATCATGTATGACTTAACTCTTGCTAGTCTCGCACTTTGTATGACTAACTTCATGATCATCTAATATGTAATGTTTTGGATGCCTTACTTTGTATGTCTGATGATCTAACATCTTGTATATTTAATTGCTTACTTGAGATTGAGACTGTCACGACCCGCACCCGGATATACGGGTACGAATACGTGGGCCACATACAACCTACGTCGCAGTATCGGCGGTAGAGCGCTGTCAAGTACCCGATACTAACTACAACCTCTAAAGATCCATAACTATAAAGTACTCGTATCACATCACAAAAACTAAGAAAGACAAGACAAGAAATAATAGCAATATCACTAGAACAACTAGAATCTATAAGGATCATATGAGACAAGAATAAAACAGAAGGAAACAATAACAAACTAAATAACTACCATACCTAGAACTCCTGAGAAACAACTCACGGTGAAGAATACCGAGAACCACCCCAGCTAGCAACATCCTGTAGTCCAAAACTGAGGGCACAACTACTCCTAAAATATTGTCAATATATCCAATCAGGATGGAACGAGCACAAATCTCAAATAACAGTTCTAGTTAGACGATATTGAAAATATAGCAGTAAATAGAGAGAATATACAAGAAATCATGAAATGTACAAGTGAGTATCATGGCAAGGTAAGCTGTAAATCTAGAGCTAGAATAAGGCAAGTAAAACTGATCATGACATGTACAAGAATCAAGAATCACCTATCTAGGTGTGTGAGTACTAGCTACAATACGTGGCCGGCTTGGGAACTTGTACAATAGTAACAGGTCTGGCTAACCATACGTGGGGTATATGATCAACACTCACAATCAATAGGTACACAATAGGCTTTGACCACATATCTACACTAATACTCCCCGTCCATGACTAGTATAGTGGATCCAACCATAACACATCATGATGCGCAATTCTCTGAGATGGTAGCTAGCCTTCGCAGAAATCGTATCTATACAATGCACAAGGAACAAGAAAGACTTGCACAATATATACCAAAGAATACCAGGAATAACATCTTATGACGGGATCCAGAGAAATACCAATCTGTGTGAACAATGTGTCAAGAGAACAATGATATCTACACTAAATACAAGAAACATAGACGATATCATAAAACAGAAATATTATCAGAGAATGTACTTGCCTGAGATCTGGTGGAAATATGACAACTGTGTAATCTGGCTCAGAGTGAAATCACAGACCTAAAGATGAGATATTTAGAGAGAGAATAGAGAGAGGGGGGAGTGTTATTCGGCCACATGGGGGGGTGATGTGTGCTGGTGAGATAGAGGGGGGTATGTATAGGAGTAGGTTTAATAATAGGAGAGAGAAAAGATATTTGTATATATATATATTATATATATTTATATATATATATTTTTTATATATATATGTGTTGTCATGCCCCAGAACCAGAATACTGGAGAGCGGGGGCAGACATAGCCAGCTACGCAATCCCAAAGTACGTTAATACTCTGAATTCACGTATAAGCTGTCAAGACATGGGGGTTACTCTACAAACCATCAGCCAATCCTACGGTTTTACAATCCTAGGTATCTCAATCACAGGCAGTTACACAAGAGCAAGGAGTACGATCATCATACATACAATAGTAAGGCGTCCCGAACCATATATACATGAATGATCATGAAGCCAGTACCACAGAAATGATGACTAGCTAGAGGGTTAGTTGTATATGATAAGGACTAGCTATAGTCTAGAATACACATATCATGTTTATGCCCGTAGGCTACATTATCAAGGAAAATACCAAAACACGAGCTAAACACGTGCTCGGGGCTAAACGTTACAAGAAGAGAATTTACATATCAGTGGAAGAATGAAGAAGAAATCCACTGAAGCACTCTGGTGCTCCGTCTGGTCACCGTCGAGTAGATGGTGCGATAGATCCTTCGGGCTCTTCTATCAGAACCTGGCCATACAAAACCAGTGGGGTCAGACCCCAAATAGCAAGTACCACAAAGGAGGCCGAACAATGAACTTAAAACCAGCAATCATTAGCAATCAACAAGCAAATAAGTAAAGGGGGATTGAGATTTGTGCAGTACCAATGAACTTATCCCGAACATAGAGAGACTGTAAGTAAGGCATCATTGAGCGTAAAGTAAACTGGAGAACATGTTAAAATAAATAGAACTGGAAAGGTGATATACGATGGGATAACCATGGGACTATTCAGATAACCAGGTTACAACCCGTAAACCAAACAAGGACCGGGGTTGTAACCCTTCGTCTGAACGGAACTTGGTTTCTCCCACCATTTATCGGCAAGATAAAATAAGAAATCAGGACATGTAACAATCATGTACAAGATCAAGACAAGACTAGACCGATTGAACTTCATACAACATTCACGGCTAAGCAATAAGTACGGCTTGATACTTTAACTAACTAGGGTTATCAGAGGCCTAGTTACTAGCAAGATGCAATGAGATTATTCTACAGCCACAAGCCCTGCAGACCATCCAGGCTATCCGGACGCAATTAGGGGTTGAACTCAAGTGGGTACATCGTCCAGGAAACGCATGTACCCTTAGGTGACTTAGAGGGTGCAACACATGACAGTGTGCTGGAAATGTGCCCTACTCGACGGCAGGCTACAAATCCCAAGTGGGGCGCCCAGATAACGGGATTGTCTGTAGCTGGGAAATCTCTTCATGACAACTGGATTACTCTAGTGATTAGCCTTAGTCGATTTTAGTGGGTATCCCTGACCGTGGTATTCAGGGATCCCCGTCCTGGACATGATGCAAGACAAGACGGGTTCATTTGTACAAGCACAATCATCCACGGTGTCCAAGCCATTCAATCTTGTCGTGTCATGTTAGCCGTCGCAACAGCATTACAAGAAGTATCATGCCAGGTCTATCATGTCAAGAGTGCACCACGGTGGGCCACTATCATGTCAGGTATATCATGTCAAGTTCACTGTCAAGTTATCATGTCAAGTTCATTGTCAAGTGTGCACCACTACGGGTCACTGTCAAGTCATTCTAATTCATCAAGGAGGGAAGAAACGGGCACAATTAAATAATAATAAATATAATATATATATATTCTTGAAGCCAAGGAGAAACTCTACAACTTTCATGTTAGGAGTGGAAAAATTTGGACCACAAATCACGCAAATAAGACATTTAAACAATCAAAGTGAGATTCATGTGGTCCAAAAGTGGGAGAACCTTCATGCGGCCAAAGAGAGTGGGAGGCCACCCATGCGACCAGGAGATAATAAATAGGTCATAAAATCAAATAAGATAAAAGATTGTGGGACCCTCATTAAATGCAAACTCCCACTCAAGCAAGTCAACTAAAAGAAGCTATGTGGGACCCCCCACAATTAATGCAATAAGAAAAGTAAGGTTCACGTGAACCACTTGATTAATGGTTCACGTGGCAAAGCAAGTGGAAGGGGCCATGCGGCTAAGCAACTATTAGAGGAGGGCATATGCGGCTAGGTACAACTTTCATGCGGTCAAGAAAGAATAATGGCCAATAGCCTATGCGGCCACAATGATTTCCAAGCAAGAATGCATGTGCTAATGCATTCAAAATACATATGCGGCTGACTCTTTCCCTTCCATGCATGCAACTAATATTAAGAGGAGCCAACTTACTTGCTCCCATATGCGGCTGGATGCATATAATATTATATAATAATATATTAGCAAGCCATGCGGCTCAATGACCAACTTGCATGTATTACAAATGCAAGCAAGGCATTAAACCGATTATTACACATAATATATAATATAATAAATACACGAGGCCATGCGGCCATGTAGTTAAAATTAATGCCATGCATGCAATCACAATAAAATAATGCATGGCTAAACATGCATTACGTATGCTTTCATCTAATGCATGGCTGAACATGCATTAATATGCATTCAAATATGCATTAATCCAAGGCTTGGCTGATCATGCATTAATATGCATTTAAATATGCATTAATCTAATGCAAGGCTTAACATGCATTAATTCTTAAGGCATATACTGCTGATACATGCATTAATAATTGGAAAGAACCCATGCGGCCATGATACATAAGCACACAATGCTTAAAGGCCCTGCGGCTCACTAATAGTAGCCATATGCGGCTCATAATTGTTGTGCCATATGCGGCTCAAGCTAACAAATATGTAGGCAAAGCAGGCTAGCAAAATATGCGACAATTAAAGAATAGACCATACTAATGAATTATAAAAGCCAATGCAAGCTAGCTAATAAATGTGCATGGGCCAGCAACAAATGTTGTATGCGGCCAGGAGATACCAAAGGCCCTGCGGCCAATAAAATAATGTGCCAATGCAAGCAAGGCTAATTGCTAACAAATATACGCATGCATGCAAGCTAAGCTCATGCGGCCAGCAAGCAATGTTGCATGCGGCCAGCAATACAATTTATTGGCTTCCCACAGAGAACATGTCCATGGAAAATGCCATAGCTTCTCCGCACCACCAAACTTCAATCCGGAGTCCAAATTTGGACTTCCATATGTCAAATTTGGGTAACATGAAATTCTCTACAACATGGAACCATCAGTTTACAGAAATATACAAGTTTAACAGATCAAAACCTATGAAAACCGAAAGTACCACAAAGCTAGATCTACAACAATCCACCCGGTAAAACCGAAAACTCCAAGTTCTAAAGATGCTCAGAATATAACAAGGAAGAGAATAGAACAAACGAAATTGAAATCGTCCAACATTCGACAAGATGTACTTGCCTCTCTCCAATGGCTAGGGTTTGGTGGAAAAGAAATAAATGAGGGTGAATGAGGAGGGAGAGAGAAAAGTGGCTTATATAACAAGCTCAAGCAATCTCCACCATTCATTCCTCTCCACTCAATCTAAACCATACACCTCATCTCATGAGAAACCAAACTAAACCGCGCCAAACCAAGTCAAAGTGGAACCGAACCAAATAAAACCAAGTCAAAGTTAAACCAAGGCATGAAAACCCTACACTTAGGAAAATTTTAAAATGTCACAAAAATCGAGAAAGACGAAATACCACTCAAATAAATACGTATCCGTATAAAATACTGATACAGCAAGATGAGCATTACAACTCTCCACCCCTTAGAAAAATTCTGTCCTCGGAATTTCCTGAGGCTAGTCGAGCAAGATAACAAAACAAAAGCTCCAGAAAACTCAACAATCTCAATAAATCAAGCATGGCAAGTAAGTAAGTAAAACAATCAGTAATGTAAAATGCGTAAGCGGTAAATAAAAGTACAAAAATAAATACAATCATGATCAAGAAGGGCTGGAGGCATATGGATCAATATGACTCCTGAGTCAGTTGTGTAGAAACCAACGTCCTCGCTGGCCTAAGCTGACTCCCAAAAATGGATAAAAGTCAAGCCTCAAGGTAAGTCGGTACCAATGACTTAGTTCAAGACATGACTCTACCCAGGACGTATCATCGTAGTTGAAACAGATACTTGAACTTTATCACCTGTCTCAAGATACGAAGACTGAAGCGACTGGCTGATCGGGATGGACCGACATCTCTGCTTGCATGCTGAGACTGATCCTCCATAACTGGCCTGGCTGAAGAATGCTGAGCTGCCCTCGGCAAAACACGAACAAGATAATCAGAAGGATCAAGAACAGTGCCCTTGAAAGTTGAAGGACACAAGATCAAATCATGGGAACATGAATGACCAACGATCAAAACAAATATCAAGTCAAGTATCAGAGATAGAGAATAATCCGAAGGAGATCAATAAGGATAATCGTGATTGAGATATCTAAATATGGTAACCCCCATAAATCTAAAAATTGAGACCTGCATGGGCCACCACTAAAACCATGTCACGCCCCAGAACCAGAATACTGGAGAGCGGGGGCAGACATAGCCAGCTACGCAATCCCAAAGTACGTTAATACTCTGAATTCACGTATAAGCTGTCAAGACATGGGGGTTACTCTATAAGCCATCTGCCAATCCTACGGTTTAACAATCCTAGGTATCTCAATCATAGGCAGTTACACAAGAGCAAGGAGTACGATCATCATACATACAATAGTAAGGCGTCCCGAACCATATATACATGAATGATCATGAAGCCAGTACCACAGAAATGATGACTAGCTAGAGGGTTAGTTGTACATGATAAGGACTAGCTATAGTCTAGAATACACATATCATGTTTATGCCAGTAGGCTACATTATCAAGGAAAATATCAAAACACGAGCTAAATGTTAGCCCAATGATTATATCATATTTTTGAATATGGCTAATCAATTAAGTTTAACTAGTGATGTCACTAATATTCATGCTACTTAAACTTAGCATTGTCCTAAATGTTCTATATCATATTATTATGATTATATCATACTGCATCATATTGTTTTATTCGTCTAATATGTACTTGCAGACAAGCAGGACATATGCAACAAAGAATTATTAATGGGCCAAAGACGGCGTTATACAAGGAGTTTTCTCTGAACTGCCCAACGACCTATCCGGGGCCTCGTATCGGGGGTTCCGCTGCCCGGTCAGTGGACAGGGGTCGAGGGGGCAGCGCCCCCTGTCAGGGGTTCGGGGGCGAAGCCCCCGAAAGGTATTCAGATTTTCAGATCTGTTTATCTTTGGACGATTGTCGTCAAGGAAAAATGCGTCTTCAATATCAGGAAAAAGACGTCATCTAAAGGGCTATTAGTTTTCATATTTATTCTGTATTTTTACATTTTATTGAGTCTAAGAAAAATATGAGATTGATCGGATCGGTACTGGCTTAGGTTTTTCTCAGTCCACAAACAAAAATAAGCCTACCTACGTATCCCAAAAATCCACAAAAGGCCCAAAACCTATGCAAATTTGGTTTATTCCTTACTGTTCTGAACCAGCAGAACTCTGACAGAACTCTGACCGAGTTCGGTCCGAGTTCGGTCCGAGTTCGGCCCGAGTTCGGTCTGGGTTATTTGAAATACAGTTCCCACCAAATCTGCATCCAACGTTCGTATGCGAAATCCTAGCATCCGAACTCTACCCGAACTCTGCCCGAGTTCGGTCTCCCAAAAACACTATAAATAGAGTTGAGATTACCATTCATTTCAACAATCCAATTTCATCTCTTCTCTTCTCTATCAAAAGTGTTCTGAGCTTTTACTTTCATATCTAAGCCTTTACGACTCTTAGCCAAGCCAGTACAGTTTCTGTTTAATCTAGAGTTTGGTGTTGAAGAGTTGTATCGGAGGTTGTATTCAGAAAACGTTCCAGTTTTCCAATTGCCTTCTGGAGTCGGTCGTGCGCTCGTCACCAAGCACGGTATTGTGGAGCCGGTCGTGCGCTCGTCACCAAGCACGGTGTTGTGAAGTCGGTCGTGCACTTGTTGCCAAGCACGGTGTTGTAAGAGTTGCAAGCGTTCAGTTAAAGCTTGTGTCATAGTGGATTAACATCGAGCAAGAGTACTCGAGACTGGATTAGTCCTCTCAGAGGGATACCAGTATACATCGCTGTGTCACTGAGTTTGAATTCTTGACTCTTACTTTACTGCATTTATTTACTATCTCCTATTTACTGCCATAGTATATAATTGCTTAATATTTTTAATTGGTGATTATTTTCCGCTGCACACGTACACACTCTATTCACCCCCCCTCTAGAGGTGCTCAACGGTCCTACAATTGGTATCAGAGCGGGTTGTATTCATATATAACACTCTAGAGAGTATAAATATGGCAGCCGTGAATTCAATATTCAACGGTGAAGGGCAATCCACAAATAGACTCCCACTATTTGATGGAACGAACTATAGTTATTGGAAAACACGGATGAGCTTGTACCTGAAGTCTCAAGACTTTGACTTATGGTCAATTGTTGTCAATGGCTACCAAAAGCCTACTATCACTTCTATTCTCACATCCTCTATTATTAACAAGCCTTATTATAGTTACACAGAGGAAGAGAAGAAGTTAGCTAGCCTTGATGCAAAAGCAAAGCATGCTTTCTATTGTGCTGTAGACTTTAATGTATTCAATCTCATTACTACTTGTACAACATCTCATAAAATTTGGAAACTTCTTGAAGCTACTTATGAGTACAGGTACGAAAGCAGTGCTAGCAACTCCAGAGAGGAGGATAGTCTTCATAATGATTCAAATATGTGCATGATGGAATTGGGATTTAAGGTACAACACAATTTCTTATACAAAGAAGAGATTGTATGTGACAACTACAAGAAGATAGACCACATCCAAGATGATTGTACTACTACAAGAAAGGAGAGTCACTACGAACAATCAAATAAAGGAAGATCATCGGGCATATGGTGTGAAAGTGAAGCAACAAATTCTGAAGAAGAAGAGAGACCTCATCAAGCTGCAAATTTATGCTCAATGGCATTATCTAACGAGGTACAAAATAATTCCCTTCTTGAAGAGAATGAATTTTCTTATGATGAGTTATCTGATGCTTTCAGTGATCTGTTAGAAGAACACAAAAAAGTATTAGATAAGTATAAGCAAGCTAGAAAGGATATTCAATCCTATAAGCGTGAGAATGAAAAGCTTACTTGCTTATTGAATGATGCTAGAAATACTTCTACTTCTAATAATTCTACTGAGATTTCCACACTTGAGTTTAGATTGCATAAGGCACTTGAATGCATTGAGAAAAGCACTCAAGAAAATACTAAACTTAAGGAGGAACTAGAATCTGAAAAGAAGAAGTATTCTATTGCTTCATGTAGAATTGATGCTCTTTCTGCTAAATATGATGAGATTTGTGCTAACTCTAAAAAGTTAGAAATTAGACTGGGAAAGCAGGTAGTACAACCTATGACTCAGTCTAACACAAGACACGTGACACATCACAAAGTCACACACGACAGATCATCTAGAAAGGAAACAAGCAAAGCTAAAGCTTCACACAACCATGCTTTCTATTACAAGTATCCACGCACATCATGGCATCCCACTGCACGTTCTCATACTGCTGCACATAGCCCTAATGTTAATACTTTTTGTCATTATTGCGGCATGAATGGACATGTTTCTCATTATTGTCAGATTAGAAAACTTGTTGATATGAACTTGTGCAAATGGGTTCCCAAAGCTAACAAATATGGATCCAAGTATTGGATACCAAAGACTTCACCTAATTTTGCAGGTGAAGCTTCTCATATCAAATAGAACCATGGAGCATGTTGGTGATTGCAAAGCTACAATGGTCATCTTCCAAGCAATTGCACCAACATAAGTGTGGTCACTAGAACCACTTTGGTAACATGCTTCCTAAATAGTTTTTTAATGTCTAGCATGTTCTTATTGATGTATTGATATTAGCTCTCATTGATATCTTTTAATTGTTTATCATTTATGTGAGTTATAATCCTATCAAGATGAGTTGTTTAGCTTAAATGATTAGTTCACACTATATAGTATTTTATTTTTTATTAGTGTGACACACTTATCTAGGTATGCTCTTTACTCGTAGTATTCATCTATGTAGTTGCATACCACTCTAGTCCATAGAAGCTTTTGTTGTTGGTTTATGCTTTTGACTCTTTGTCTTTAATACTTTTAATGGTCACTTCTTATCGATTTGTCTTTAACATGTCACATTTACTTGGATCAGTATTTTTGAGTATGTATGTTTAGCACAAGTCTTCTATTTACTTGAAAAGTACATACATATATTTTTATGTTAACCTTGTGCTTGCATAATATATTCACTATTGATTCTCATATTTTATTTTGATTAATTTCTTATGAATCAATTACTTCTTTGTTTGATAAAGTTTATTTATGCATGTTTTTGATCTTGTGATATTTTTTTTATGCTTGTTAATAATATATGAATAATTTATTATCAATCATATATTGCTCACATGTTTCTTATTTTGCAAAAATATCTTTATGGGGATATATGAGTTAAGTTCAAGTTCTATATTATATTATTTTGAAAAGTAGTTTCAAACTTGTGCTTATTTCATATGTAAGCTAATTTTTTTTTTACAAATTCATGTACTTCTCTTTATTAGCTTCTTCCTCAAAGCCTCTTTTTAAATGATGTATTTTTTTTGGCTTTTTGGTTGACATTTTGTATACATGATGTTTTTAATATCTTGATCTTGATAAACCATTCTTTGGGTATTTACTTTTAGGAATTCTAGATTTCGACGATGTTCGATGATACTGTATATATTCCTTTGAATCTAAGTTCTTAAGAGTATAAATCATTTTGGGAACTAGCCGAAAGGGTCCTTCTGTCATACAGGTGTAAATAGCCTGAAGCGACACGGTGTACTAGTTTTCGGACTACCGCTAGCTGGGAACCGGCCCCTACAGCTAACCCGAAGTGATCAATACTTTATAGACTTAAGATTTATTAAGGTCTAAATGCAACTATTATCTAGTTCTGGATCCAAGGTACTGAACCCAGTCTCCTAGATTCCAGAATACATCAACGTATCTAGGTCTTATATTTTGATTTACAAATGTTTTATATTTTATTGTTACCCAATGATTTAGTAGCACATATGGATAAATGTAATTGATACATCTTATACCGTATGCTACATTGTTCTAAGATTTTTTTTTCTTCAAGTCCATAGAATATAATTGATTTCATATTGCACTAATTCTTTTTAAATCCTTGGTTATTAAAGAAGAGATTTATTTTGGGTACAAGCCTACAAAAGGTCTGTCTGTCACCACGACTACGGTCGAAGCGAAGCGGTACTTAAGTGTTCCCCGGTGAACCTCCGTTAGCTGGGATAGTACCTCTACAGCTAACCCAAGATTGATCAACGCTTTATAAACTAAAGATTTATTGAGATCTAATTGCAATTATTATCTGATGGATTTTGAATTTTAGATTTGATGGATAATATTCTCTCTTTATATTTTCACAAAAGGTAGCATATGTTGATCTATCTTGTCGATTGTGAGATTCTATAGCATAGATCAATTTATGTCATCTTTTGACTTATACGATTATTCATCATGCTAATTTGAAATATCTTTTGATTATTTTTTTTTCATTTAATGGATATTTCTTTTTTTGTCTAAAGACGATTGTTTTTCGTATTCGTGACTACTCATTGAATATAATGGTATTGTGATTTCATCTTTAGCTTATGTAATATTCGTAATATTAATGATTTTGAGCTTTATATTATTATCTTCTTATTCAAGTTACTTACTGTCTATAACAGTAATTTTTTGCGGGGAGAAGTCATGCAAATTGAATCTCTCTTTCAAAGCGTTTCTTTTCTTTAACCCTACGGTTGTCAGTGAACACCGTGCTATGGCTTTAAAAGGAAAGAAATGAACTTTGATAAGAAGACCAAATATTTTTGAATTAGTTTCCTACCTTCGAAAATATGTCTCTGAATTTTATTTTTAGATATAGCCATGTAAAGGTGGAGCAGTTAATTGTTTCAAGTCAATTAGCCCCTTGACATGCCATATATCTAGAATACACTTTTCTTTGGACATATATCTAGTTATGTTTATCTGTTCAAATGGATTTATTTATAATTTATGGATTCTTTTATTGACATTGTTTTTGTGATTCGAATCGTCAGCTTTCAGTCTAAGGACTAAATGGACGCATTCGAACATTTATTAAGACAGTTTTTTTTTGTAATAAATTTCATATTTTTTTGAAAAGTCTTTTTGATTTATTGAATCTGTCCGATACTCAAATGTTATTATTAAAGATAGTTTTCAAAATCTTTTAATATCTTGAAATATTTTTTTATATTTATTGGAAACATATTTTCTTCATCTTTAAGCGTTTATTTATATTAGATATTTCTTTTTCTTGCCTAAAGATGATATTTGTTTTGAGTTTGAAATTTTATATGCATTTGATCAAAGAAAAGAAAAGATGCATATCTTGGACATCCCTTAGATCTTGTGATTATTTCTTTTATCTATTTTATGCATATAAATTATTTTTGAACTATATACGCATAATTTAAGGGGGAGCAAATTAATTGTTTCAATTCCTTTATGCCCTTAATATGTGGTATAACTAGTTCATCATGGGCATATTTTCTTTTACCTAACATATCTTGTTGAGTTGTTCATGATATTTAGATTTGTATTTTATTAGAGAATATATGATTATTATAATCTATTTTTAATTCTCTCATTCGAGTTTTTATTTTTTTAAATATATTGCCAAATATAGTTAATTATCCTAATTTAATAATTCTTTTGAGTTGCACTGATTTGGCATTTCTTATTGAGATTTTATCTCAAAGTTCATGATTATCTATATTTAGACTGATCATACTTTGCGGGGGAGCATTCAAGTCGACTGGATTTCTCCTTCTCAAGTATTTTGTCTTCATTACCTTCATATTTATCTAATGGATATATATATCATGCTAAGGTAATTGAATTCAAATGCATGAACTTTGGTATAGATTTTGTATAGATTCTAGTATACTTATTTTGATCTCTTTTCGATGATTATACGCTTTATGGAATTGATTCACTAATTTGTATGGGCAAATTATGAATCATATTTTTTTTGTGATCATTGTTGAATGTCTCATTATATTTTTTGATTTTTTTTGGTATATACTAGATCTGCGAATTTCCATTCCTCACGATTTATTTTTGACCAATGATTGATTCCTACTATATTGGTAGATTTTTTGGTCAAATGACATTCAACACATATTTCATTTCTAGTTGGTAAACTATGTATTGCTTGATTTCAATGTTTACGTTCAACCAACTATATTGTATTTCTTTTGACAAATTTTTCTACTTTAGTTATGCAATTTTCTAAACATGTCATTTCACTGTTCTCCTAATCCTTGATCATGATTATTATTCTTTTTCCTTCCTCCTATACTTATACTTGAGTTCGTTTTATCTCTTTATTATGGGGGAGCTTATTTTTTGATCATGTCAAAGGGGGAGAAATAAGTTTAAGTTAGCAAAGATTTTTTTAGTAATATGTGTTTATTAGCGATATATACATCTATTGTATCTATCTTAAACTTAACCGATTTGCCATAATCAAAAAGGGGGAGATTGTTAGCCCAATGATTATATCATGTTTTTGAATATGGCTAATCAATTAAGTTTAACTAGTGATGTCACTAATATTCATGCTACTTAAACTTAGCATTGTCCTAAATGTTCTATATCATATTATTATGATTATATCATACTGCATCATATTGTTTTGTTCGTCTAACATGTACTTGCAGACAAGCAGGACATATGTAACAAAGAATTATTAATGGGCCAAAGACGGCGTTATACAAGGAGTTTTCTCTGAACTGCCCAACGACCTATCCGGGGCCTCGCATCGGGGGTTCCGCTGCCCGGTCAGTGGACAGGGGTCGAGGGGGCAGCGCCCCCTGTCAGGGGTTCGGGGGCGAAGCCCCCGAAAGGTATTCAGATTTTCAGATCTGTTTATCTTTGGACGATTGCCGTCAAAGAAAAATACGTCTTCAATATCAGGAAAAAGACATCATCTAAAGGGCTATTAGTTTTCATATTTATTCTGTATTTTTACATTTTTTTGAGTCTAGGAAAAATGTGAGATTGATCGGATCGGTACTGGCTTAGGTTTTTCTCAGTCCACAAACAAAAATAAGCCTACCTACGTATCCCAAAAATCCACAAAAGGCCCAAAACCTATGCAAATTTGGTTTATTCCTTACTGTTCTGAACCAGCAGAACTCTGACAGAACTCTGACCGAGTTCGGTCCGAGTTTGGTCCGAGTTCGGCCCGAGTTCGGTCTGGGTTATTTGAAATACAGTTCCCACCAAATCTGCATCCAACGTTCGTATGCAAAATCCTAGCATCCGAACTCTACCCGAACTCTGCCCGAGTTCGGTCTCCCAAAAACACTATAAATAGAGTTGAGATTACCATTCATTTCAACAATCCAATTTCATCTCTTCTCTTCTCTATCAAAAGTGTTCTGAGCTTTTACTTTCATATCTAAGCCTTTACGACTCTTAGCCAAGCCAGTACAGTTTCTGTTTAATCTAGAGTTTGGTGTTGAAGAGTTGTATCGGAGGTTGTATTCAGAAAACGTTCCAGTTTTCCAATTGCCTTCTGGAGTCGGTCGTGCGCTCGTCACCAAGCACGGTATTGTGGAGCCGGTCGTGCGCTCGTCACCAAGCACGGTATTGTGAAGTCGGTCGTGCACTTGTCGCCAAGCACGGTGTTGTAAGAGTTGCAAGCGCTCAGTTAAAGCTTGTGTCATAGTGGATTAACATCGAGCAATAGTACTCGAGACTGGATTAGTCCTCTCAGAGGGATACCAGTATACATCGCTGTGTCACTGAGTTTGAATTCTTGACTCTTACTTTACTGTATTTATTTACTATCTCCTATTTACTGCCATAGTATATAATTGCTTAATATTTTTAATTGGTGATTATTTTCCGCTGCACGCACACACTCTATTCACCCCCCCTCTAGAGGTGCTCAACGGTCCTACACTAAACACATGCTCGGAGCTAAACGTTACAAGAAGAGAATTTACATATCAGTGGGAGAATGAAAAAGAAATCCACTGAAGCACTCTGGTGCTCCGTCTGGTCACCGTCGAGTAGATGGTGCGGTAGATCCTTCGGGCTCTTCTATCAGAACCTGGCCATACAAAACCAGTAGGGTTAGACCCCAAATAGCAAGTACCACAAAGGAGGCCAAACAATGAACTTAAAACCAGCAATCATTAGCAATCAACAAGCAAATAAGTAAAGGGGGATTGAGATTTGTGCAGTACCAATGCACTTATCCCGAACATAGAAAGACTGTAAGTAAGGCATCATTGAGCGTAAAGTAAACTGGAGAACATATTAAAATAAATAAAACTGGGAAGGTGATATACGATGGGATAACCATGGGACTATTCAGATAACCAGGTTACAACCCGTAAACCAAACAAGGATCGGGGTTGTAACCCTTCGTCTGAACGGAACTTGGTTTCTCCCACCATTTATCGGCAAGATAAAATAAGAAATCAGGACATGTAACAATCATGTACAAGATCAAGACAAGACTAGTTACTAGCAAGATGCAATAAGATTATTCCACAGCCACAAGCCCTGCAGACCATCCAGGCTATCCGGATGCAATTAGGGGTTGAACTCAAGTGGGTACATCGTCCAGGAAACGCATGTACCCTTAGGTGACTTAGAGGGTGCAACACATGACAGTGTCCTGGAAATGTGCCCTACTCGACGGCAGGCTACAAATCCCAAGTGGGGCGCCCAGATAACGGGATTGCCTGTAGCTGGGAAATCTCTTCATGACTACTGGATTACTCTAGTGATTAGCCTTAGTTGATTTTAGTGGGTATCCCTGACTGTGGTATTCAGGGATCTCCGTCCTAGACATGATGCAAGACAAGACGGGTTTATTTGTACAAGCACAATCGTCCACGGTGTCCAAGCCATTCAATCTTGTCGTGTCATGTTAGCCGTCGCAACAGCATTACAAGAAGTATCATGCCAGGTCTATCATGTCAAGAGTGCGCCACGGCGGGCCACTATCATGTCAGGTATATCATGTCAAGTTCACTGTCAAGTTATCATGTCAAGTTTATTGTCAAGTGTGCACCACTACGGGTCACTGTCAAGTTATTCTAATTCATCAAGGAGAGGAGAAACGGGCACAATTAAATAATAATAAATATAATATATATATATATTCTTGAAGCCAAGGAGAAACTCTACAACTTTTATGTTGGGAGTAGAAAAATTCGGACCACAAATCACGCAAATAAGACATTTAAACAATCAAAGTGGAATCCATGTGGTCCAAAAGTGGGAGAACCTTCATGCGGCCAAAGAGAGTGGGAGGCCACCCATGCGACCAGGAGACAATAAATAGGTCATGAAATCAAATAAGACAAAAGATAGTGGGACCCTCATTAAATGCAAACTCCCACTCAAGCAAGTCAACTAAAAGAAGCTATGTGGGACCCCCCACAATTAATGCAATAAGAAAAGTAAGGTTCACGTGAACCACTTGATTAATGGTTCACGTGGCAAAGCAAGTGGAAGGGGCCATGCGGCTAAGCAACTATTAGAGGAGGGCATATACGGCTAGGTACAACTTTCATGCGGTCAAGAAAGAATAATGGACAATAGCCTATGCAGCCACAATGATTTCCAAGCAAGAATGCATGTGCTAATGCATTCAAAATGCATATGCGGCTGACTCTTTCCCTTCCATGCATGCAACTAATATTAAGGCGAGCCAACTTACTTGCTCCCATATGCGGCTGGATGCATATAATATTATATAATAATATATTAGCAAGCCATGCGGCTCAATGACCAACTTGCATGTATTGCAAATGCAAGCAAGGCATTAAACCGATTATTACACATAATATATAATATAATAAATACACGAGGCCATGCGGCCATGTAGTTAAAATTAATGCCATGCATGCAATCACAATAAAATAATGCATGGCTAAACATGCATTACGTATGCTTTCATCTAATGCATGGCTGAACATGCATTAATATGCATTCAAATATGCATTAATCCAAGGCTTGGCTGATCATGCATTAATATGCATTTAAATATGCATTAATCTAATGCAAGGCTTAACATGCATTAATTCTTAAGGCATATACTGCTGATACATGCATTAATAATTGGAAAGAACCCATGCGGCCATGATACATAAGCACACAATGCTTAAAGGCCCTGCGGCTCACTAATAGTAGCCATATGCGGCTCATAATTGTTGTGCCATATGCGGCTCAAGCTAACAAATATGTAGGCAAAGCAGGCTAAAAAAATATGCGGCAATTAAAGAATAGACCATACTAATGAATTATAAAAGCCAATGCAAGCTAGCTAATAAATGTGCATGGGCCAGCAACAAATGTTGTATGCGGCCAGGAGATACCAAAGGCCCTGCGGCTAATAAAATAATATGCCAATGCAAGCAAGGCTAATTGCTAACAAATATACGCATGCATGCAAGCTAAGCTCATGCGGCCAGCAAGCAATGTTGCATGCGGCCAGCAATACAATTTATTGGCCTTCCACAGAGAACATGTCCATGGAAAATGCCATAGCTTCTCCACACCACCAAACTTCAATCCGGAGTCCAAATTTGGACTTCCATATGTCAAATTTGGGTAAAATAAAATTTTCTACAACATGGAACTATCAGTTTACAGAAATATACAAGTTTAACAGATCAAAACCTATAAAAACCGAAAGTACCACAAAGCTAGATCTACAACAATCCACCCGGTAAAACCGAAAACTCCAAGTTCTAAAGATGCTCAGAATATAACAAGGAAGAGAATGGAACAAACGAAATTGAAATCGTCCAACATTCGGCAAGATGTACTTGCCTCTCTCCAATGGCTAGGATTTGGTGGAAAAGAAATGAATGAGGGTGAATAAGGAGGGAGAGAAAAGTGGCTTATATAACAAGCTCAAGCAATCTCCACCATTCATTCCTCTCCACTCAATCTAAACCATACACCTCATCTCATGAGAAACCAAACTAAACCGAGCCAAACCAAGTCAAAGTGGAACCGAACCAAATAAAACCAAGTCAAAGTTAAACCAAGGCATGAAAACCCTACACTTAGGAAAATTTTAAAATGTCACAAAAATTGAGAAAGACGAAATACCACTCAAATAAATACGTATCCGTAAAAAATACTGATACGGCAAGATGAGCATTACATGTGTGTATGTGTATATATATATATATACAAGAGAGAGAAATAGATATTTTGAGTAGGAAAGAGAGAGAAAATTATGTGAGGTGTATGGATAGACATGATAGGGCCTACACCAAATTGGATTGGTTGTTGGGTCAAGTTTGGACAAGCTTGGGGCCAAGATTTAATTAAAATAACAAATTTAAACCAATTAAAATCATAGATGAAATGGGAGCACAAGGGAGATCAATTTAGTGGCATGCAAGTGGCATGTACATAGTAGACTCAAAACAGGCCAGAACCATATATTGGGTCAAGCAGAGACTGGCATCCCTGATGCTCTAGAAGTCAAAGTCACGGTAAAGAGCATTAAATGATCAAAATTAATCAATTAAAAAGAATTATCGAGAATAAATCATTTAGAAAATTCGAAAATAAATTCTGAAAATTCAGGGGGCTTATATCCTACCCACCTTATAAAAATTTCGTCTTCAAAATTAAAATCATCCAATAGGTCAAGCTAAAACATGCAACTGCTATGGCTACAGTACTCAATCTGCTACCTTTGTGATCACCTATGTTATTTCTCTCTACAATCATTTGGTTCAGGTTCAACAAGCTTATTCCATAAAAACTATATCATTTTATCCCTTAGAATCTTCATATCAATAAGAACTTTTATATATACTCTAAAATATAGGTCATCCTCGAGATACGTATATATATATATCAACAATGATTTGCCATCAACCAAAATTCCAATCTCAATAGCAATTTGTTTGTTTCCTTATCCCGTCCTAAGTATCTTTGTCCTATTAATCACAAGCTCCATGAAATTATACCTTCAAAAATTATTCTTGGCATTGAGCCTTCTCTCTTTTACTCGAGAACTCCTGAATATAAACCCTCAAATTCAAACTCTTAATTTATTTACCGAATTATTTTATTACCTATGTACATATGTCCATGTTTTGTTCCTGCTATCTTTCGATCTTGCACGCAATATTATCTTCTTCTTTTTCATTCCATATATCGATCTATCCTCCAATCATAAGTAAATGGTTTGTAGATAACCAATAATCACTTGGTCATCACAGTCTTACAATGTTCAACCTTCAAATCTAAGCATAAGATTCTAGTCCTAAATCCGTAGTCACAAAATATAATATTTCATTACTCCTTCTTAGATACCTTAAAATCAATCTATACTATCAAACTAATCATTCTTAATGGTTTCTAAGTCCACTATAGTCAGTCACTCATATTTGTCCTACAAGCTCAACCCAATGAATTCCCAAGAAAAATAAACTCTTCACAATCACACATTAACATATTACAGTTACACTACATAATCTGTTAACAAGGTTTGGCTATTTCAGTCATCAATTAAATAGAAGGAAACAAAGGCCTAAGACTGGGTCGAGCAATCCATATCATTATTCAGATAAGGTAAGGGTCAAGCAAGACAGGAAAGATTGTCAAAATATTTCCAAGAATAGTACGAGGCCAAATAAAATGCATAGGACGTAGTCGAAGTAAAACTCAAGAACCATATACCTCCGTAATTATGTCACATGAAGTTACTATCGTGCTAGTGTGCATCTGGCTGCGATTAACTTTCTTGTTCCATAATACGACGGATGGCTGCAGTGCACAGCTGCCCCGCCAGATAATATAGGTTCATGAACTTAACTTGGCCAAATCCGTGAAATATTTCCAAACAATTTTTTTTGCAAAAAAAGGAGAAGATGTTAGTCAAAATCCTTAGGGAGTGGTCCAAGTAGAACTCGAGAAACATATTTAACCATGATACCGTTATCCGAAGTCATGCCTCGCCAGTATCTCTCTGGATGCAAACTCCCGATTCTGTAATACAAGGATAAATTACCTTTCGAACTTTCCTTGAATCAATCCATGAGGCACTTTCAACAATTACCGGAAGGACAAAAAGAATTACCCAAGAGGCTAGCGAAGAAGAGTTTAGTCAAATCATATAAAAGATGGAACACAAATAATCATGTTGAAAAAATCCTACTTGTGGCTGTAGATAGACAGAGTTAACCAAGACGGAGAAGAATGATGATAAGAATTTATTCTTGCTCATCTTGTCATAACAAAGTGATCCGATTTAAGATACAGTCTGATAACCATACACGTCTTCCTGAAATTATGTCGCCAGAATTTTTGCCACGCCAGTAAGCATAGCTGCAATAAACGATAGAGTCCATAACTTGGGTGTACACCCTATAATTATGTCATCTAGATTCCTTACCATGCCAACCGGTATGGCTGCAAGAAAATCTAAATTCTATAAATAGGATAGTATATCCAACATCAGGCTCCATGTCCCTGTCGTGCTAGCTAGTATGACTGCGATAAATTCTAAACTACATAAATAAAGTAGATATTTATCGTTCTTATCAAATATGTTTATCAGAATATCTTAACTCAATTCATAAAAACTTATTTTAGATACAAAGTCAAAGTTAACAACGAACGAACATCAAGATTCAAAAATTGACGACGAATCAAGGATAAGTAAATGGAAACTAGCGAAAACAGATTTCGATGCAGGATTTAAGAAAAGTTCTCAGGAGAAGTCCCAAAGGTACTATCTAGGTCAAGATTGAAGGTTCTGGAATATAATCTAAATAATCTCAACCTTGATATAAGATTGGCAAATCATATTCGATTCTCAACCTAGAGGATATATAAGTTCAACTTATACCTTCCCTCTGTGATCCACAACTCATCCCAAGAAAGAATGAAGTTTGATACGGACAAATATTTCAAAAATTAAGATGAATAGAAACAAGTGGAAAAAGATTTGAAAAGCTTTCGAAATAAGATTCTCAGGGGTCATCCCTGGAATCTACCAAGAGTTCCTAATATGTGACTGAGTACCAAAATTCTAAAATATTCCATAACTCAACCTTAATCCTAGGGCAGGCTCGTAGTAGTACAGATAAGCTCAAGTACCACCACGACTTCGTATTAATTTGCAAAGACAGACCTGCATGGGCCACCACAAAAACATGTCATGACCCGTACCCGGATATACGGGTACGAATACGTGGGCCACGCCCAGCCTACGTCGCAGTATCGACGGTAGAGCGCTGTCAAGTACCCGATACTAACTACAACCTTTAAAGATCCATAACTATAAAGTACTCGTATCACATCACAAAAACTAAGGAAGATAAGACAAGAAATAATAGCAATATCACTAGAACAACTAGAATCTACAAGGATCATATGAGACAAGAATAAAACAGAAGGAAATAATAACAAACTAAATAACTACCAGACCTAGAACTCCTGAGAAACAACTCACGGTAAAGAATACCGAGAACCACCCCAGTTAGCAACATCATGTAGTCCAAAACTGAGGGCACAACTACTCCTAAAAATTGTCAACATATCCAATCAGGATGAAACGAGCACAAATCTCAAATAACAGTTCTAGTTTGACGATATTGAAAATATAGCAGTAAATAGAGAGAATATACAAGAAATTATGAAATGTATATGTGAGTATCATGGCAAGATAAGCTGTAAATCTAGAGCTAGAACAAGACAAGTAAAACTGATCATGACATGTACAAGAATCAAGAATCACCTATCGAGGTGTGTGAGTACTAGCTACAATACGTAGCCAGCTTGGGAACTTGTACAATAGTAACAGGCCTGGCTAACCATACGTGGGGTGTATGATCAACACTCACAATCAATAGGTGCACAATGGGTGTACAATAGGCTTTGACCACATATCTACACTAATACTCCCCGTCCCTGACTAGTATAGTGGATCCAACCATGACATATCATGACGCACGATTCTCTGAGAGGGTAGCTAGCCTTCGCAGGAATCGTATTTATATAATGCACAAGGAACAAGAAAGACTTATACAATATATACCAAAGAATACCAGGAATAATATCTGTAAGTCCCTATTTTTCAAAAATTATTTGATTAGTGTTAATTAGCTTTTTATGTCATTTTTAGCCTTAAAATATTTACTATGATTTTTAGGAATTTTTTAGAATTTTTAAATGAGTTTTAAATGAGTTTTAAAATACTAAAATGTTATTTTGTAATTTATTAAAATGTTTTTAATGCATTTTGTAATTTATTAAATTGTTTAGATATCAGTTTACAATTTTCTATTTGTTCATGTAAATTTTATTTGCATATAATAGCTGCGGGAGGGGATTTGCAAATTTTATTTGTAATATTTACCTGTTAGGGCTTTTGTGTAAATCCTAAAACTCTAGGGGCCCTATTGCTAAACCGCCGTTACCCCCCCACGACCTCGGCCACCTGGCCCCGACGACCAGCCGCCATTTCCGGCCAGCGCACAGCCCCGACCGCCTCAAACCTGCCTATTTAAACCCCCTCCCTTTTTCCAGACCTGACCCTAACCCTAAAACCCCACCACGACCGCCCATGACCACCGTCTCCTCCACTTTTCCCCCGCCGTAACCCTAACTCCGACATACCCTACCACCGCCTCACCGACCACCGTCGTCAGTCGCCACCACCACCATCCGACGCGCCGCGACGAGCTACGCCCAGCGCCACCCGAGTGCCACCGCCCCGACCGCTCCTCCGCCGGCCAGCACTCTCGAACCCCCCCGACTAGTCGGACACGTGAGTAGCAGTGTCTTTTCGTGTCATGCGTGCCTCGTGTTGGGCCTATATTGTTCGTCGTGTCCTGACGAACACGAAGGTAGGACTGGACACGAGTCTCATGGCTCGTACGTGTCGTGCTTAGCACAGACACGTAGAATCCCATGTCCCTAACTGTCCGGACACAGGATCGACTTTATTTTTTTTATGTATTAATTAATTTCAAACCTAAATAACACTAATCTAATCCTAATCCTAACACAACCCTCGGGCTGACCCCCTGGCCAGCCCGACCTAGCCTAACCCCCCCTCCCCCCCTCCCCCGCGTGCGCTCTCTGGCTCGGGTTCGAGCCCCCCTTACTGCACTTATTTCATTTCTTTTTCTTTTCCTTTTTCTTTTTCTGTTTTCTATTATTTATATATATTTTTATATATATATGTATATATATATATATATATATTAGTATATATATATGTATATACTGTATATTGGCAGTATTTTATATATGTATATATATTTTTATAGTTAGTAAATTTTTATATATATATATATTTCCATGTGTATATATATTATTATATATATATTAATATATATATGTATACAATATTTGTATATGTATATATACTTTATAATTAAGTATATTCTTATATATATATATATATATATGTGTACTTTTAACATATGTATGTATATATTCATTTTGTATAATTTTACCTTATTAAAATATTAATATTTATTTTGCACTTTTACCAATTTGTATTTTAGTGTATTTAAATTACTGCAACCATTTGGTGTCCAAGCCTAGCATGGGTTTTTGGGCCCAAATGTGTTTTCACACATTTAAGACCTGTACAAGTCATATTGGACTTGATTCATGGCCTTGGGTCCTGTATTTGAACTTTGGTTCAAATTATGTACATGGACAAAATACGCAGATAATTAATTATTTAATTTCAATTGTGTGCAATATTGTTTTTGGATTTCTATAAATACTTAAAATACTGTTAAAATTCTAAAAAAAATAGTATTTAGATACTATGTTAATTTAGCTAATTTAGTATAATTTTTATAGTATTTAATTTACAGTTTTACCACTAGTTTGGCATATGAAACCAAAACTCATTTTCTGTATACTTAGGAAAACTGATTTTTATAAAATACTTGTACTGGTTAATAAATTCCAGGAAAATTATAATAAATTTCTATAATTAACAAGGATCATTTTGGTACTTTGTTTTATGTAAAATTAAGCTTTTTATCTATCTCAAAAATTATTAGAACACAATGATCATTTGATTTATTTATTGATTAATTACGACTTGTCTTTTTGTGCTATTTTGAGTTTTAGCCGTATTTGAAACCCACCCCTCACTAGTGTAAAGACCCTAGAAAGTTAGTTAAAGTAGTGTGTCAGCCCATATTGGTCTCCTATGCTAAAGTCATCATTTTGGCTAGGTGCCCAGTCACAAGTCGTGTTGCACCAATTTGTGTCTTAGCGTTTTAGCTTAGTGTAAAAACTAAGTTTATGTATTTATTTCTACAGTGACGAGTTACCGGACATCTATAGCACTTTTATCGCAGCTTGCTTTGCTAGAGGCAAGTACTTTCTACAAACTTTACATACTGTTACATAAATGAACTGCTAATCCAACCATGTTAAATGCTGATCCTTGGGGTAGCAAGTTAAAATATCACATGTTGTACTTTCAGTTACTACCATGCTTAGAACAATCTTTATGTATCTCTCACATGATTAGAATATGGGTTATAGAGAAACTGATAGTTGAGTACGTGATCATGCCCCCTTCTCCGTACGTATGTACCGAGCAAGGTTGACATTTTATATGTATACCTTGTCGTAGGCTTTATCTCAAAGCGGATTTGTACGTATGTACATCTATCGCCTTATCACTTGTATGAAAGTACATTTTATTATGTGCCCCTGCACATTGTACACCTATTGACGATCACGTACCTGCTACAGTTTTAAACATTACATATACATCTGTCTCTATGAAATATGTATCCTTGCCATGATAGACTATGTGATGCCATATTTCCAGTTATTCCTCTTATGTTCATTGCCATGTTTCATATGCTAGTTTGTTAGAATCAGTACTTGCTCCCATCCTGACAGGATAATATTGTAGGTATTCTTACTGAGGAGGAGTTGCTCTGTGATCCGTATTATGGAGTTACTGCCGAGGACCCGGCTCTGCTTTACGAGGATGTTCCTGCGGGGAACCTCGCCTAGTTGTCTTTTTGTTTTTAGACTTTTGAGAGTAGTCATATATTTAGACTACGTATTTTGTAACTGGACATGTATCCAGTTTTACATTTTAGAATTGTACTTTGGACATTATACTATATGAGCCGACTTTTGTGTTTGGAGCATTTATGACTTTTATTCACTTATAGAACTGTTAGCACATTTAGTTTTATCCTGTTGTCTTTAGAACAGCTTACTACGTTTTAGCTCAAGCATAGGCTGGACATGACTCGGCCCGGCCCAACAATTTGGGTAACGGGTCGTGACAATATCTCATGACGGGATCCAGAGAAATACCAATCCGTATGAACAATGTGTCAAGAGAACAAGGATATCTACACTAAATACAAAAAACATAGACGATATCATAAAACAGAAATATTATCAGAGAATGTACTCGCCTGAGATCTGGTAGAAATATGTCAACTGTGTAATCTGGCTCAGAGTGAAATCACAGACCTAAAGATGAGATATTTAGAGAGAGAATAGAGAGAGGGGGGAGTGTTGTTTGGCCACATGGGGGGGTGATGTGTGCTGGTGAGAGAGAGGGGTGTATGTGTAGGAGTGGGTTTAATAATATGAGAGAGAAAAGATATTTGTATATATATATATATTATATATTTTTTATTTGTATATATATATGTGTATATATATATATATATATATATATATATATATATATATATATATATATATATATATATATATATATACAAGAGAGAGAAATAGATATTTTGAGTAGAAAAGGAAGAGAAAATTATGTGAGGTGTATGGATAGATATGATAGGGCGTACACCAAATTGGGTTGGTTGTTGGGTCAAGTTTGGACAAGCTTGGGGCCAAGATTTAATTAAAATAAAAAATTTAAACCAATTAAAATCATGGATGAAATGGGAGCACAAGGGAGATCAATTTAGTGGCACGCAAGTGGCACGTGCATAGTAGACTCAAAATAAGCCAGAACCATATATTGGGTCGAGCAGATTGGACTGATGTCGGGCCCAAAAATTAAGTTGGAAGTTAAGTCACGAATTACGGCAGACGATAAATTGGTCTAAATTGACCCGAAAGTTGCGCGAAGCAAATGGAGCACAAAGGAACAAGTTCGATGATAATCTCGTCTACTACAAACTTCAAGAAAAAAGTTTCCAGAGACTGGCATCCCTGATGCTCTAGAAGTCAAAGTCACGGTAAAGAGCATTAAATGATCAAAATTAATCAATTAAAAAGAATTATCGAGAATAAATCATTTAGAAAATTCAAAAATAAATCCCGAAAATTCAGGGGACTTACAGAGACACTAGGCTTGTTCCTGACCATAGAGACTGATGGATTGTAGTTCAACCCTCATGTATCTAGACAGCCGTGACCGTATTGCGAGGTGGGTTGCACTTCGATGTACGTAGCTGGCTGTGTCTGTCCCCCGCTCTCCAGTATTCTGGTTCTGGAGCATGACACACCTTCTATCCGATGTGGGACTAAATTACCAACTCCATTGTCACCCCTACCCTTTTGAGCGTTCAACCGGAAACGAGATACAATCCAATTGAGTTCTTTGATGGCTAAATCCTTCAAGTGTTCTCCATGCGCTTCTATTTATAATAGTATGATGTTTGAACAACTACATGGAACAATACCTTTAATAATCTCTACTAATATAAGAGCGCTTCAAAACGGCTCAAAATTGAGTCGTCTAAGCCATATGTATATCATCAATTAAGTATTTTCAAAAATTAATATTATGTAAAGAAATGTTGGAAAAAATTAATTTGTTTATAAATTCACTAGAAGGATTTGAACCTAGCCAACCAAGGAGAATACTCACCATCTTAACCACATGAGTTAAAACAAGTGTTTGTTCATAATTAGATACTTTTAAGTAATTAAACAATTATTTATATTTATTTGTTTATTTAATTCTTAATTACATAAGGATATATGTTTAAATGGCTAACAATTTCCAAAACTCTTTATAAAGAGTAGAAATATATCCATAAACAAATTATAATTAAAATGTAATCAAATATACAAATTATAATTAAAGTATAAACATATATATAATAATTCCTAATTTAAATATATTAAATATATTAAATAATTTTATATTAATATCATAAGGAAAAAATATAGTACGTGCAACGCATGTGAATTTACTAGTATTAGATAAGTTTATCTCTGTTGTTGGCATACTCATCAAATAGTTAGTTACAACTACTGCAACACTCTTTCTTGAGTGTGCACAACTCAACAATCAATATGTATCAATCTTCATGAACTAGCATCATCAATTTTAGGATGTTTGGCATCTGTGAAACCCAATTTCTTGTTATATAAATTAATGTTAGTGTTCTACTATTATTATTATATTTTTAGTATTATTTTTAGTGTTAAAATTAATTTCGAAAATTAACAGAGATTTTTGGATTCGAACCCAGACCCGAGCCCGAACCCAGACCTGAACCCTTCTCTCTTAATTCTGATTGGACTTTGGTTTATTAAAAAAAAATTGTGGAGCTGGTCCACGAAGGACCAGCACTACCCTACATTTCTCCTCACTACTCTCCCTCACACACACGTTCACCCCTCCTCCCCTCCTTTCTCTCCATTCTTTTCCTCCCCACCACAAACTCTAAACCCACTTCTTTACTTAAGCATTCTTTCCCAACCCACTCTTTCACAACTCTTCAACAGAAGAGAACTCCCCTCTCTCCCGAGCAACGTTCTTCCTCACCCAACTCCCCTCCTCTTCTGAGTAGCTCGCGGATCCGAGCTCCGCAGCTTCCCGGCTTCCTCCCCGACCCAATCCAACCCGTCGGCGCCCCCTCTTCGCGGACTCCCCGGCTCCGCGCCCTTTGCCGACCCCTTCCCGCGCGGCCAGCTCCGGCCCGCCCCCAGCAGCGGCCGCCGACTCCGCCCCAGCGCGCCCCGACTCTCCAGCGCGCAGCTCCGGCCAACCCCTCTGGCCGACCCCCTTCGACCCCGACAGCACCCCTCTCCGGTTCCCCGCGGCTCTCCGGCTTCCTCGGACCCGCGCGCGCTCTGTCCGCATGCCCTAGCTCGCGGTTTCGGCGACCCCGGTTCCCAGCACCTCTTCGGCGTTTTCGCAGCATCTCCCCGCGCTTTTGCGGCATCGTCCAGCGCTGTCCAGCATTTCGGCTGATCCCGACCTGCTGTTCGTGGATTATTCTTTCTTTATTCTATCATCTGAGAGCTCTAGCCGAGCAACCCGAGGTATAACCCCTGTCCCGTCCCATTTTCTTTAGTCTGTGATGAGAATGGTCTCCGATTCCCTCCTGGGAATTCGGTTTTTAGCGACGTCGTAGTGTTGGAACCTTCGGAAAGGTTCTGTTGGTTGTTTTGATCTTTCCAAACGTTTCGGAAATTGGATTTCGGTATATTTTGGGCTTTTCGGATTTTTCCGGTAGCGTTATGTGATGTTTTGGTTGGATTCGGACTTCCGAAATTATTTCGGGTCGTTCCGAATTAATCTGTGGATTGGTTATGGATTATTTTTATATATATATTTTGGGATTCCCTGTTTGGGATTTGCAGGAAAAAGATTGGCATATTTCCCAGTTTTTCGGTTGACCAAAAACAGAGGAGATGCTGCCGAATTTTTCCGTAAATTCAATTATATTTTAAAAATGATTTCAAAATGGATTTCAGAATTTTATTAAATATTTGGATTTTTGGGCGACGATCGTATCGGTCAATGGGCCCCGGCTAAGTGCAAACGAAATCGGCTTCGCCCGGACGTTGAGGCATTAGCCTAGTTGACGATTGGACCATATCTGAGACTAGTTCATATTTACTTTATTTTTATTATTATTTATTTATTTATTTAATTTATATAAAGTTTAAGAACTAACGGCAGTTTCTGTCTTATTTCAATAAATTGTAATGGGCATAAGCCCAGCTGGTTGTTGGTTCTGTAACTGTAATATGATAGCGTAGGTTTTTTTTGGTTGTTTGCTGTTTTTGCGAGTTTTTGTAGAATACGAATAAATTTAATAAAAGTATTTTCGTATAAAAATTAATAAAGATTTTCTCACCTAAAATTTACAAGTTTTAATATTAATTAACGATCATGTATTTCTTACTAAAATAAGAAATTTAGTTTTATATTTATAGTTACTAAAATACCAAGTTTTAATCAATTAAATTAGTATCGACGAGTTTTTTTCCAAATTGCAAAGTTTAAAACGATCTTTTCCCTTGTATTAAATTCAACGCACCAATAATCGTAATTCTGTTTGTGTTTTGTTAAATAAGAATTAAAACTGGATTAGGACACAAATAGAGATTTCAACTAGCGTAGCTAGATTGGTAACCCTGGAATCTGAGTCAATTTCTCGAATGTTGGAATTCGAGGACAATTCTGAATTCCCGTCTCGAAGTCTTCATCCTCTCCAGTCAAAACCATTTTGAGGCAAGTATAGTTTGTGTTAGTTTACAGTTATTTTAATAATTGTTTTATTACAAGTTTAAACCACGATGCAAACACAAAACTCTCCCTGAGAGTACTGACTGCAATTACTGTAACTGATTGGGGACTGGGGGAATAGAGTAATGTTTATGACCACATCCAACTGTAACTTAGGCCAATATTAGCTTACCCCTCATACACACGGGGATAAGCCGAATCGTATCAATAGGATACAACTGTACATCCCAAGCCGGTCATATTCATTGCCTATTCAAATCACACTATTTTACTGCTAGAAAACTGTTCATTTCTAAATTGTTTAAAAGTGCATGATTCTATTATTCATTTTAACTGTTTTAAATTAGCATGAATTGTACTTTGCTCCCTCCTGACTGGAGATATATTTTTAGGGGACATCGAGGATGCTGAGCTTTTATACAGCAGTTACTACGACCCTGTTCTGTACCCTGTAGTGCTGCCAGAGTCCCCATTGGAGGACGTTGGGACTGAGGCCGATGAGCCGGCTGATAGATAGATTTTCTTTTTCAGCATTGTTGTTTATTTCAAACTCTGTTATTTATTTCAGTACATTTTCCAGTTGTATTTCATTTCAAAGTTTAATAAAGTTTCATTTTTCGAATTTGAGTTGTGACAAATATAGATGTTGTTGTATGGTTACCTGCTAATGGAACAGCTTACTGCCGCCGTCTCAACAACGGTGCAGGCTAGGCATGATCCGGTTCGACCCAATTATTTGGGATCGGGTCGTGACATGTTTTTAGTGGTGGCCCATGCAGGTCCAATAACAACAACTTAGGAAAACATACCTAGAAACAATTAGAACACTAGAACATTGATTTGTCACAACATAGGTCCGAATTATATATAAATAAATATTTTTGTTTGATTATAGACTGGTAGGCTACCTTGCTTATGTGTGCATCCTAAACCTTCCAGAGAATGGCCATTGACAAGACCAATCCTGCTGGTGATGAGGTGTCATCTCCGGATCATACCCCATCTCCTCAACCAAGTCCAGGGTTTATTCTCTCGCAGCTGATTGACCGTCCCCATAATACATCCAGTAAAGTTTTTACTACACCGACGGATCCTACCTCTTATCAAACTGAGCTACATTTCCTTGGTGAAGTACCCATTCCTGATGCTCCACTAGTACTAGCAAACATCTCCCAAATGGTTGCCCTACTTCAAGAAATCCTGGAGTCCCAGAAGGCTCAAGCTGAAGTCCAGCAGGAACAGATGGATATCACGAGAGAAGTCATGAAGAACGTCAATGATGTAGCCTTAGCTATCTCCAATCAAGTTAGTGCGGAACCTCACCCTAGGAGAGGTACCCCTGAATCTAGAAGATATTTGGGTCCCATCAAGTACTATACTTTTCGGCAGTCTTGTCGTAAGAGGCTATTGGTTTGTGACTACTGCAAGAGGCCTGGTCATCAGGCCGTTAGTTGCCGCAAGAGATTGGGACAATGTTTGGCATATGGATCCGCTGAACATCGGGTAAAGAACTGCCTCTTATCTCCCCATTATACCAGAGCACCTATCCCAGCAACACCTGCTACGTCGCAACCTAGGGACTCTCTTCCTATCAAGCAGATCTTGCCTCATACCCCCATTGCAGGAGGGTATGATGCAGACTCGAGGATCATAGAAGAAGATGAAGCAGTTGGAGACTGCTCGTACAAGAGCCAGAGCCATGAGGATTAATACCTAGGACTGCTGAATAGCATTATCAATTGTTATAGGAAGTTGTAACAGGATCTCCTTAGAATAATCATGAGAGTCTTGCTGTAATTCTCCTTCATGAATAAAATTCTTAGTTACACCTTTATGGTAGATGTTTTCTCTGATAGTTTTCCCGGATTACCCCAGATCTAGACATAGAGTTCACTATTGACCTAGTCCCCGGCTCTCCCCTATTTTAAGGGATGCTACAGAGTCAACCTGAAGGAGGCCAAGGAGATGAAGGACCAGATCAATGAAGTTCTAGGATTTACCCAAGATGGAACTTTATCCTAGGGAGCGTCTGTATTGTTAGTGCACAAGAAGGACGGAACAGTACGGATGTGCATCGACTACCGGGCGCTGAACAATATCACCATCAAGAACAAGTACCCTTTGCCCCGGATCGATGACCTATATGATCAATTGAGCGGAGCCAAGGTGTTTTCGAAGATTGATCTTAGATCTGGCTACCATCAGATCAGGGTCAGGAAGGAAGATATTCCCAAGACGGCATTCAACACCAAGTATGGGCAGTTTGGATTCTTGGACATACCGTTTGGACTGACGAATGCTCCTGCGGTGTTCATGAACCTTATGAACAAGGTTTTTTATGAATATCTAGATCAAATTGTCGTTGTCTTCTTCAATGACATTCTGATCTATTCAAAGACGGAAGAGGAGCACGAAGAGCACCTCAGGAAAGTTCTGGAAACTTTGAGGAAGGAGACGATGTATGGTAAGCTTTCCAAATGTAAATTCTTTCTAGACAAGGTGGATTTTCTTGGCCATGTTGTCACAGGAGAAGGAATTTTGGTGGATCCGAAGTAGATAGCCGCTACTGAGAAGTGGTCTATCCCGAGCTCAATAGCTGAAATCAGGAGATTCTTGGGCTTGGCTGGCTACTACCGGAAGTTCGTGAAGGGTTTTTGCCATAATTGCTGAGCCGATGACGAAGAATGAAGAGTTCATCTGGACGAAAGATTGCCAGGCATCATCCAGGAGCTGAAGAAGAGACTTACCACTGCACCAATCCTTGCGCTACCCGCAGGAACTGGTGGTTTCTCAATCTACAGTGATGCCTCAGGTAAAGGACTGGGTTGCGTTCTTCAACAACATAAAAAGTGATTGCTTATGCATCTAGGCAATTACGGACTCATGAGAAGAACTATCCTACACATGATTTGGAGCTTGCAGCGATGATATTTGCATTGAAGTTATGGAAGCATTACCTTTATGGAGAGAGAGTGAAAATATATACAGACCACAAAAGTCTGAAGTATGTTTTCACTCAGAAGGAGCTGAACATGAGGCAAAGAAGATGGCTGGAACTGATGAAAGATTTTGACATCAATCTACAGTACCACCCGGGTAAGGCTAATGTGGTCGCAGATGCACTTAGTCGATACCCTATGGCGATGTTTTGACCAAGGAGCGGCACCTGTTAGAGGACATCGAGAAGCTTAGACTGGAGATTTTACTGCCTGGAAGGAAGGAGCTGGATGCTGATCCATTGTTGATGAGGTTGCAAGTGAGCTCGAGTCTGATGGACAAAATCAAGGAGACGCAGTTTCAAGACGAGACACTTTGCAAACTTAGAGATCAAGTGCTGGCAGGAACACTTGAAGGATTCTCAATTGCCAATGACGGAGCGCTGAAGAATGGTACGAGGCTTTGTGTACAACTGGCAAACTGAGGAACGAGCTGATACAAGAAGTGCACCAGTCGCAGTATTCCATACATCCTGGAGCCAACAAAATGTACCGAGATATGCGAACAATAGTATGGTGGTACGGAATGAAGAAGGACGTATCCAGGTATGTGGCTAAATGTTTAATTTGTCAGCAAGTTAAAGCTAGCAGACAGAGACCAGCAGGATTATTGCAGCCGCTTGACATCCCAGAGTGGAAATGGAAGCACATAACGATGGATTTTGTATCGGGACTGCCTCGATCCCAAGGAGGGAAGGATGCCATTTGGGTTATTATGGACCGACTGACGAAGTCAGCTCACTTTATCCCCTTCAATGTTGGTTTATCTACCGAGAAGTTGGTAGCACTGTACATACGGCACATCTACCGGATTCATGGAGTACCGGTAAGTATTGTATCTGACAGAGATACGAGATTTACCACTCACTTTTGGAAGAGTTTGCATGGTAGCTTGGGAATACAACTGAAGTTCAGCACCGCCTACCATCCCCAGACTGATGGGCAATCAGAGAGAACAATCCAGACGCTAGAAGGCATGCTGAGATCCTACGTCTTGGAATTTGGAGGGTCTTGGGAAGACCATTTGCGCTTGGTAGGATTCTCCTACAAACAACAGCTGCCAAGCTAGCATCGGTATGACACCGTTCGAGGCACTCTATAGACGTCGTTGCCGCACTCCACTTGCTTGGGACGACGTCGGAGAACGAGTGTTGCTTGGACCTGAGATGGTGACTGAAGCAGCAGAGAAGGTAAGGATGATCAGAGACAAGCTCAGGATTGCCCAAGACAGACAGAAGCATTGGGTTGATAGTAGTCGTCGACCAGTAAAGTTTGAAGAAGGAGATAGCGTTTCTGTGAAGTTTTCTCCTACCAGAGGAACAATCAGTTTTGACGTAGCTGGAGAAAATTGAGGCCAGGTACATCAGGCCATTTGAAGTTTTAAGACGAGTTGGAAGTAGCGTACCGGTTAGCTCTACCAGCTAATCTTGAGAGTGTGCAACGTCTTCTATGTATCACAGCTCAGACGCTACATTCCGGATCCGAGTCACATTTTGGATAATTCAGAACTGAAGATTGGACTCAACCTTTTAGTGCCAGAGAAACCAGTTGCAAGCGTAGACAGAGGTGAGAAGAAGATCAGAATTTGAGCCATCGCATAAATTCCTATTTCTTATCTTTTCGTTCTAAACTTGACTGATGCTGCTAAGTTAGCCTAGTTTTGCAAGCTATTTCTTTATCAAGCTTGATCATGACAGTATTTTATTGGGTGCACCCACTAATATATTGTCTAATCAGGACCGGTGCATGATGGTCTGATCAACCTCGTGTACTTTGGTTCGCTTTAGTATTTTTTTGCATGGATGATATCATAAATGAAACTTGTCCCTAAACCGTCTCATCCACGACTGCCTTGGAAATTCTTATTGTTGGACCTGAGTTACGGGCATAGTACCCGTACCTGTTTGATTTGAGTTTATCCTACCCCCTAACCCTGTCTTTAATTTCGAGGACAAAATTTTCTAAGGAGGAAAGATTGTGAAACCCAATTTCTTGTTATATAAATTAATGTTAGTGTTCTACTATTATTATTATATTTTTAGTGTTAAAATTAATTTCAAAAATTAACAGGAATTTTTGGATTCGAACCCAGACCCGAGCCCGAACCCAGACCTGAACCCTTCTCTCTTAATTCTGATTGGACTTTGGTTTATTAAAAAAAAATTATGGAGCTGGTCCACGAAGGACCAGCACTCCCCTACATTTCTCCTCACTACTCTCCCTCACACACACGTTCACCCCTCCTCCCCTCCTTTCTCTCCATTCTTTTCCTCCCCACCACAAACTCTAAACCCACTTCTTTACTTAAGCATTCTTTCCCAACCCACTCTTTCATAACTCTTCAACAGAAGAGAACTCCCCTCTCTCCCGAGCAACGTTCTTCCTCACCCAACTCCCCTCATCTTCTGAGTAGCTCGCGGATCTGAGCTCCGCAGCTCCCCGGCTTCCTCTCCGACCTAATCCAACCCGTCGGCGCCCCCTCTCCGCGGACTCCCCGGCTCCGCGCCCTTCACCGGCACCTCCCCGTGCGGCCAGCTCCGGCCCGCCCCCAGCAGCAGCCGCCGACTCCGCCCCAGCGCGTCCTCCGGCGCGCCCCGACTCTCCAGCGCGCAGCTCCGGCCAACCCCTCTGGCCGACCCCCTTCGACCCCGACAGCACCCCTCTCCGGTTCCCCGCGGCTCCCCGGCTTCCCCAGACCCGCGCGCGCTCTGTCCGCGTGCCCTAGCTCGCGGTTTCGGCGACCCCGGTTCCCAGCACCTCTTCGACGTTTCCGCAGCGTCTCCCCGCGCTTTCGCGGCATCGTCCAACGCTGTCCAGCATTTCGGCTGATCCCGACCTGCTGTTCGCGGATTATTCTTTCTTTATTCTATCATCTGAGAACTCTAGCCGAGCAACCCGAGGTATAACCCCTGTCCCGTCCTATTTTCTTTAGTCTGTGATGAGAATGGTCCCCGATTCCCTCCTGGGAATTCGGTTTTTAACGACGTCGTAGTGTTGGAACCTTCGGAAAGGTTCTGTTGGTTGTTTTGATCTTTTCGAACTTTTCAGAAATTGGATTTCGGTATATTTTGGGCTTTTCGGATTTTTCCGGTAGCGTTCTGTGATGTTTTGGTTGGATTCGGACTTCCGAAATTATTTCGGGTCGTTCCGAATTAATCTGTGGATTGGTTATGGATTATTTTTATATATATATTTTGGGATTCCCTGGTTTGGGATTTGCAGAAAAAAGATTGGCATATTTCCCAGTTTTTGGGTTGACCAAAAACAGAGGAGATGCTGCCGAATTTTTCCGTAAATTCAATTATATTTTAAAAATGATTTCAAAATGGATTTCAGAATTTTATTAAATATTTGGATTTTTGGGCGACGACCGTATCGGTCAATGGGCCCCGGCTAAGTGCAAACGAAACCGGCTTCGCCCGGACGTTGAGGCATTAGCCTAGTTGACGATTGTACCATATCTGAGACTAGTTCATATTTACTTTATTCTTATTATTATTTATTTATTTATTTAATTTATATAAAGTTTAAGAACTAACGACAGTTTTTGTCTTATTTCAATAAATTGTAATGGGCATAAGCCCAGCTGGTTGTTGGTTCTGTAACTGTAATATGGTAGCGTAGGTTTTTTTTTGGTTGTTTGCTGTTTTTGCGAGTTTTTGTAGAATACGAATAAATTTAATAAAAGTATTTTCGTATAAAAATTAATAAAGATTTTCTCACCTAAAATTTACAAGTTTTAATATTAATTAACGATCATGTATTTCTCACTAAAATAAGAAATTTAGTTTTATATTTATAGTTACTAAAATACCAAGTTTTAATCAATTAAATTAGTATCGACGAGTTTTTTCCAAATTGCAAAGTTTAAAACGATCTTTTCCCTTGTATTAAATTCAACGCACCAATAATCGTAATTCTGTTTGTGTTTTGTTAAATAAGAATTAAAATTGGATTAGGACACAAATAGAGATTTCAACTAGCGTAGCTAGATTGGTAATCCTGGAATCTGAGTCAATTTCTCGAATGTAGGAATTCGAGGATGATTCTGAATTCCCGTCTCGAAGTCTTCATCCTCTCCAGTCAAAACCATTTTGAGGCAAGTATAGTTTGTGTTAGTTTACAGTTATTTTAATAATCGTTTTATTGCAAGTTTAAACTACGATGCAAACACGAAACTCTCCCTGAGAGTACTGACTGCAATTACTGTAACTGATTGGGGACTGGGGGAATAGAGTAATGTTTATGACCACATCCAACTGTAACTTAGGCCAGTATTAGCTTACCCCTCATACACACGGGGATAAGCCGAATCGTATCAATAGGATACAACTGTACATCCCAAGCCGGTCATATTCATTGCCTATTCAAATCACACTGTTTTACTGCTAGAAAACTGTTCATTTCTAAATTGTTTAAAAGTGCATGATTCTATTATTCATTTTAACTGTTTTAAATTAGCATGAATTGTACTTTGCTTCCTCCTGACTGGAGATATATTTTTAGGGGACATCGAGGATGCTGAGCTTTTATACAGCAGTTACTACGACCCTGTTCTGTACCCTGTAGTGCTGCCAGAGTCCCCATTGGAGGACGTTGGGACTGAGGCCGATGAGCCGGATGATAGATAGATTTTCTTTTTCAGCATTGTTGTTTATTTCAAACTCTGTTATTTATTTCAGTACATTTTCTAGTTGTATTTCATTTCAAAGTTTAATAAAGTTTCATTTCCCGAATTTGAGTTGTGACAAATATAGATGTTGTTGTATTGTTACCTGCTAATGGAACAGCTTACTGCCGCCGTCTCAACAACGGTGCAGGCTGGACATGATCCGGTTCGACCCAATTATTTGGGATCGGGTCGTGACAGCATCAATCTTCAGGGATAATCAATATAATTCTCAGGGATGATCAGTCTTCAAGTAACAGATTGAACTGACTTTATAGGATATACATATGTAGACAGACTTCACCAAAATCTTAATTTGAAAAAATTTCAATGAAAAAAGTCACAACTGAAGGAGGATAAATGACTCGATGACGATACGCCTTCGGGACATGAAAATATCTAAAAGTACGACCATCCCAATATCGTTGCTTTCTTAAAATATTAGTACGACACAAAAAATTCAATGGAAAAAAGCCCCTAAATTTTAAAAATAGTACATTAAGATAAAATGTGTATACTTTTCATTATTTTCATAATTTCAACATTATCCAAACTACAAACATTACAATGAAGATAACATCCGCAATCCGATGTCATGAACGTTATTATGAAAAGTAGACTTTGTTCGGGACCTTGTGAGCATGTTAGCAAAGTTGTGACAACCGAACATTTGACATCTCTACTAATATAATGCGACTTGGAAACGACTCAAAATCAAGGTATGTATAACCTCCATTAAAAATTAAAAAATTTCAAAGATGTTTTCAAACTACTGCGTAATCTTTCCAACTAACTTGAATATATAATAAATCTAAAATATATTTAATATTCAAATTATATTTAAACTAAGTATATGGTATTATATAAGTAAATACATATAATAAATTCTAAAAATATATCTATAACAAATTATAAATAAAATATATTTAAATCATAAAAAAAGAATTAATTTTTTTTATCTATTTGAACATCACTAGCGTTAGCTAATGAAAGATAACCCAAATCAGTTAGCTCTTATAGTTAGCGAGGAGAGGTATAACCTCCTTCGCTAGACGGTCAGTCTCGGATCGAACCCAAAGGAGGCATGGGTGTGTGAAAATTGGGAATAGTAAGCCCAAACGACATGCAACCTAGCGTGCACGAAGTCCCATGCATTATGTCGGATATCTTAAAAGGAAAAAAAGAAAACAAAGAAAAATAAACGTTTTGGGTTTGGATTGTGGAGTTAGATCCATATCCGAGCCTATCCCGTGAACCCGTTTATATAAGCAAGAAAGCCCAAGCATTCTCCTCTTCCGGCCTGCTGCGATTCTTAGAAACGTAAGTCAAATCTATTAGTTTCTTTCTTCCTTTCTTTTTTCCCTAACTACTGTTATTTACATCTTTCACAGATCTAGGGTTTCCTCTTCTTGTACTACTTCCCCCAAATTTCTCGATATTGTGGTAAGTTTCGAACTTCCTATGCGATTAGAGTAGTTGTAATCTTGATTTACTTACAATTTTTTGTAGAATTTGTTCTAATCGTTCGTAATATACATAATAAATTCTACAAAATTTGATAATCATTTTATTATATGCTCTATGGACTAGTTTATGCTAAAAAAAAGAAAAAAAAAGAATAAGGATTTCTTGTTTGGAATAGTTTTCAGAGTATTCTCAGATTAAATTACTTGTTTTTTTTTAATTGTTATGCTTGTATATATTTTCCATAATTTTGGTTATCAAGTTCTTGATTAATTGATTTTCAGTAAATATGGTGATAGTTTTGATTAGTTGATCCGGACTCTTCTACCTTCATATAATATGACAGATTTGATGGGTTGTAAATTCATGTTCCAGTCTTAGAACACAATTAAATGTTTGTTAGATTCCTCTTAATGTGTAATTTATGCAGCTAAATGTCATGAATGTTTAAAAATTCAACGGAATAATACTTATAGTTAAGTCAAAACTTAATTGTTTGAAAGAATCTTCAATTGTGACTGAGTTGTGTTGTTCTTTAATATTTTTAAATTTATTATAATTGTTAGTTTGTGTTGAAAATGAAAAAAAAGATGTTTTTTTGGCCTGTTGGGATATATTTTAGAACCCAGTTGGCTTCAATATAGGGGGAGAGTTTTAATGGCTATACTTTTATACGGATCTTTGATAATGTTATCTTTTAACTCTGACATAATTACTTGTTAGAAATGTGGATTTTTTGTATGAAAAAAATCTTTTAAAACGGTATTAATTAATATTACTAAAATAATTGTTACCAAAGAACTCTGTAATGTGGCTGAGTTGTGATGTTCATCTGTAATGTTTTCATGCAGCTAAAATCAACATTCGAAGGGAAATAGCAATGCCTGCTCAGAAGATAGAGACAGGTCACCAGGATGTGGTTCATGATGTATCGATGGACTATTACGGCAAGCGGATAGCCACAGCCTCTTCGGACGCCACTGTGAAGATAATCGGTGTTAGTGGTTCTTCCCACCACCACCTTGCGACTCTCACTGGTCACCAAGGCTCCGTCTGGCAGGCTACTTGGGCTCATCCTAAGTTTGGGTCCATGCTCGCCTCCTGTGGTTACGATGGCCGCGTGATCATTTGGAAGGAAGGGAGCAAGCCAGAGGAGTGGTCTCAGGCTTATGTGTTCACCGAGCACAAGTCCTCAGTCAATTCCATAGCTTGGGCTCCTCATGAGCTTGGTCTCTGCTTGGCTTGTGGTTCCTCAGACGGTAACATCACGGTTGTCACTGCTCGATCGGATGGTGGATGGGATACCACGAAGATTGATCAGGCACACCCAGTTGGGGTGACTTCTGTCTCGTGGGCTCCATCAATGGCCCCGGGCGCACTTGTCGGTTCAGGGCAACTTGACCCTGTGCAGAAGCTAGTGTCAGGTGGGTGCGATAACACAGTTAAGGTATGGAAGCTTTACAATGGAGGGTGGAGGATGGACTGTTTTCCAGCACTTCAGATGCATTCTGACTGGGTGAGAGATGTGGCGTGGGCGCCTAACTTGGGGCTTCCGAAGTCTACAATTGCCAGCGCTTCTCAGGATGGGACAGTGGTTATATGGACTGTCGCCAAGGAAGGTGATCAGTGGGAGGGTAAAGTCTTGCATGATTTCAAGACCCCGGTCTGGAGGGTGTCCTGGTCTTTGACAGGAAATATATTAGCAGTGGCCGATGGAAACAATAACGTGACGCTATGGAAGGAAGCTGTGGACGGTGAATGGCAGCAGGTGACAACGGTTGAGCCGTAGGGCTTTAAATTTGTCACAGGATTATAATCTTTCATCAGCCATCTCATTACTGGTCATCATAGTTTAAAGTTATCAAACTTCTCTTTTTCCATGCCTTGCTGATGATAAAGGTTGGCATGTTTCTTTATTTGTAGTTGCGTTCGTTTTGTGTTGCCTCTTGCTATCTTAGGAATGAGAAAGATCATTGGCTTGTCTGTTCTTTATGTTACAAGGTGCCGTTTGACATGGTATTATGTTTTGATTTAGTCATATTTTACCTATTGTCATCTGTATGATGTATCTTCGACTCTATTGATCTAAAACTGGACTTGTGGAATTGGTATGGTCATGATTGGTTTTATTTTTACATGTTACATGTGTTAAGCAATTAGTGTGTATTAATTTGATTTTAAATTCATCTTTGTAAGTTGTTGAGCATAAACTGCAAGATTTTTACTCTTAGGATAATCCCACAAATTGCTTTACCTTGTCTTTACCATTATAAAGATTGGTTTCTAACACACAAGTTTGAGTTGCTCTGCTTTTATTGACATTCGAAACCTGGACCATAAGCAGTAAAAAGAAATATTATCCTATTGCACTGGGTACAGGCCTTTCGTCTTTTTTCACAGCATACGTTATAAGCGTTACACAAGTTGCTATGTAAGCTGAGATTCCTGTAAGGATTCTTGCATTTGCCGTAAGCGCCCTCAACAGTTCCGGGTGTGTTTTATTATTATTATTAGGGTAAATGACAAAAAAAAATCTCGTTAGATATCCGACTTTTGCAAATTAAGACCTATTAGTCATTTTTAGCAATTCGTCCCTCCTTAGATTACAAATCCGCTCAATAAGGCTCCTCCAGTCAAAATTAAATTTTGTAATCCCGAAAATGCTCCTGCCCCCCCCTCTCCCCCCCCCCCCCCCCCCCCCCCGGTGGCGGCGGCGACCCCCCAGCCCGTCCGACCCCCTCCCCCTCCCCCCCCCCCTCGCCCTCCCCCCGCCGGCCCAGGCCCCCCCCCCCTCCCCCGACCCCCCCGCCCCGCCCGTCCCCCGCGAGCCTCCCCCCCGACCTCGCCGGCCCCGCACGGCCCTCCCCCGCACTCGCCGGCCCCCTGCGGCCCTCCCCGTGGCATCGCCGGCCACCCAGCCTCTCCCCCAACGACCGAGGAAGGAGGGGGGGGAGGGGTAAAATTGTCATTTGGGGGTTTTTTTGCAACAAAAAAATAACTAGTGGGAAATTTAAGAGCATGGGGTCTTTTTTCGCGAAAATGGCCAATCTAGGGAGGTTTTTTTTTGTCATTTACCCTTATTATTATTATTATTATTATTATTATTATTATTTCCAGGGAATTGCATTTCTAGGTGGAAATATAACATTCTTGCTTTGTCTAACCAAGTTTTTCTTCATATATCTGTGTCACGTTGAGAGAAATTATAATATAAGGATCATCAACGATATGCTTATATTACTCTACTTGGTACACTTCCCAAGTATTATATATTTTAAAGCACTACTTAACATATATAAGGCATGTCAATGAGTGAACTAGGAGTAAAAACATAATATTGCATTTTTCGTAGTTTTCTTCTTTCCCTTTTTCTCTCCTGTGACGAATCAGCTCTTAGGATACACTATTTTCATTTCTAGCTAGTCTGCATGGATATAGACACATATACAGACTTCAACATTATTCAGATTCTAAATATATGAAGGAAAATTAGGATACAAATAAGTCATGGATATGATTATATATACACTTGCATTCATGTCTATAATGTACATTACATCGTAATATTATTTACTATTGTTGTTTTAGGTAGTAACTAGTTTAAACTAGTTTGAGAAAGGACCTTTCTAAAGAAATTCTACTGTTTGGCATGAGTATGACCATGCTAAATCCAAATCATTTTCACCCCTCTTTTGTGACTGTTTGGAGCCTAGACATGGGCTCAACTACTCCCAATAGTGTGTGTGTGTATTCTCGCTGTACTGTATCCTAGTTTATTGACATTGCAGTGTTGTCATGTCCATGTTGCATATCTGTACCTATGGATCATAGATGGGATCATAGGAAACCTTCTAATGCAAATGAATTTTAAATATTGTTAGGTTAAATGATAAAAGTGTGACTCAGTTTGCAATATGTTAAAACTTATTCTGTTGCAGAGAATGCAGAGATATGTACCTCCCCTTCCATTATGCTTGATTAATAGTTGTTTTAAAACATTAACAGGCATATGGATCTATCTAATCAACGGCAATAACTCAAAAAGTACTTGTAATTCTGTTTGGAAGAATACTGGGATCCAAAACAGCACAGAAATGTGAATTGTTCATTAGACTGTCCAAGAACTTGTTGGGTTGGAGGTTCCATGTTGTATCAGTTTGCATGATTTCTTGTAGTTAACAATGCAGAACATTTTTCGATCTATGTGGCCTCTAGGGTGTGAATGAGCAGAGCTTGTCATGGCCTCCAATCTTAACTCATTTAACTTTTGGATGGCTTTAGCTTGATTCAAGCTTAATTAGGCATGTCCAAGCTTGGGTTGATAACTTATCTAGCAACTTGATCTTGGCTTGGTTAGCTTGTTTATATTATAATGGATTCAAGTTTCAACCTAGTTATGTAAATCTGCTTGTACTGATTTCATTCGGCACAAAGTTATGAACTTTGTTCTTAAATGTACCTTGGTTTAGTTTCTTTTAAGTTCTTTCACCTGGGTGGGCATCACAATTATACGAGAGATTACAGATTTCTCATGGACTATATACACATACACAAGCTCATCGAGCTTAAAGGAGTCGAGCCTCCTTAGGCTTGGGCTCGGCTTGTTTTTAATGATCAAAATTGGGCTCGAACTTCACTTAATTAGCTTAATAGCCAAACATGTGCTAGCCTTTAGGGAGTTGATCTGAGTTGTTTGCGAACAACTTGCTCAAATTTATAGCACTACTGGTGTCACACAATGTTCCCGCAACTACTTATCCCTGTAAAGGGCAGGTAGCCTCTATTTTAACTTACCAATGGAAACAACTGAAGGCAAGCTCCATAATGCTGATATTTAGTTGGCAGCATAGTTAGAGAATGATATGGATATTATGGAAAATTTGCTAGTACTATGTTCTCTCTCTAGATTGCATCATGCCACATACATGGTGGTGAAATGATAACTCTTTGGGAATAGTCCCACATCAGATAGACTCTAGGGAGTCTTTCTAATACCTAGATTATTTTCTCACTTTCCCCCCAAAAAAATTCCATTGTTTTTTATTTTTACTTTTTGCCCTTTCATGCTGTATGTTGAGAATGTTGACAATATGTGCCGTGAACATCTGTAGTACTGTGATCCGGAAAACATTGGATTATTTTCAGTCATTTATAAAATTGGCAAACAATGTAGAAACTGTTGATCTCTTAACCTTTCAGTTCTTCCTCATGTGGTATTATTTTCCTCGTATTTTTTCTTCTTCTGAATTTGTTTGCAGAATGATGATTGAATTGTTTCAGTGTCAGAAAAGAGTTTGTAGGAGGAGGACCCACTGTGCCCTTTGTATGAAAGCTCGCCGTCTACTTTTATAATATTATCCCCATAATTCTCAATTTCTGAATGCATATTTATTGGTAAATAATATGAATCCATTATACAGTTTCTTGAATATATATTGCTTGCCTGTTTGTGCATAAATAAAGTAACGGAATTGACTTGGAATCTTTCTGAAGATTCTCCAGTCAGATTTTGATATTAGTATGTGGTTTCCCTGGCAGATCAGCACGAGTGTTTCTCATCTATACTGTGAATTTCTTGCTTGCGTCTTGACAACATAATTATACAGAAGAATTTAGGAAATTTCTTTTCTTTTCCTATATTCTATTGTATTGACTCCAGAAAGATGCATGTATGAATGGATCTTTGCTCACAGAAGGCAGGTATATCACATTGATATCTCCATAAACCTTTGTAAGTATTTAAGGGACTTCTTTGGTAGCCTGTGTTTTCTCAAATATTTTCTTCTATGACATTGGATGCATGAATCTAAAATTTCCCATATTGCATCTCTTCAGAATTCAAGCTACTCAATTGTAGTTTTGGCATGTTGCATATTAGGTTGTGTTTATTGTTTATAGGTCTTTCACATCTCTACCCAAACTGGGACGAGAGTTGAAATTGGATCATATTAACGTTCTTCAACTATCTAATTAAAACATTTATAATATTTCTGTGAAAAGAACATATCATCTGTGAGGTTTTTTTAGTCGTGAATGTCACGCCCCGATTCGGGGAATCGCTCGCTTTGCTTCGATTCACGCCGAATCGATCGTCCTCGCTAAGGCGTGATGCCGTACAAGTCTGGAGTTGCACTTGTACAAGGCTAGAACATTGCACATTTATATCATTTTGAAACATTTGAAGTAAGCCACAGTTGCGGAAACATTGAGACACAATATAGGAAGAAGAAATACTCATTTTATTCATAATTGTAGTCAGAATACAACTTTTTTCGATAATATTTGAAATGCCATTTCGGCTACATTGATTCATGAAAAGAAGTACAACTGATAGGCTGCCATGAAATAATTTCCCATTCCATACATCATGCCCCTTTAATACTTGAAGTATAAACAGCTATCTTTGAAATCTCCGCAATACTTTGTGCGTCTTTAGAAAAAAAACAACTTGAAAGGAAACAGCAGTTCAGAAAGCTTTAATTGCGATGTGCGTCCGAGCCTTCTCCAGTACCTGTGGAGGAGGGGTCAGCACATTATAACAATGCGCTGGTGAGCCCCGTTGGCCCACTCAGCTAAACCAACATTTTATTAATGACAAGCATTTTAAAGATATGAATTTATAAGGGACAGGCAACATTTAGAGTAAATCACAATTCAATTGACATGGTAGTTCAATAAACCATGTTTACTTTACCATTGGCCGAATCCAGCTTTCCTGCATAAGATACAGGATAATAATAATATACTTACCGCCCCTGCATAAGACATTGATTAGCATACATTCCCACGATGTGACCACTGGTGTTGTTAAACCATATGGACTCTTTTTATTCATTCATTTGCATTTGGGACTTCAAGATAATGAGATGACAGCACAGTAGGGAGCTAGCCTCTATGATGCCTCGCATTACTCATGTTTTCCCAAAGCACTTCATTATTTCCTCCTAGGCCGAATCGGTACAGGCGCCCCTGTACCGTTCGAGAAAATTATTGCTCAATCCTTGTATACAAGTTGTCCATGGTCAGGCGAATGTGTGTCCGACTCGATATACACAGTGTGCATAGAATATTTGAAGTAATAGGCAACATGATCATTCTTAGCATTTCATAACCATCATTCTAGGCATCAATTCAATCATTTCCATGTTCTGTTCATAGCAGTGTAATCAATTCATTTCAATGTTCTATCTCTAGCATCTTAGTGGTATTGACTTGTGGCATTAGCATCTTGGTATCGATCAACGGATGTTGCAAGACAATTATTTAGTTGGCATGAAGGAATAGCGAGAAGGACAATACCACCACAGAGATCCACACTCACAAAATTAGAGAATCGTCGAGAGAGAGAGGAACACTTGCACGCTTAGCCTTCCGTCACGCGTCAGTCTGCATTGGCACCAAAAGATTGATTAATAATCCGTCTCGTTGTGTTCTCTTCTCTCAGAATTCTCAAGAATGAATGCTATACAAATCGATGAAAAAGGGCAAGAATCAAATCATCGAAAATCATTCAGAAAAGCATCCATCAAAACCAAGCAGCAAAACCAGCAGCAAAACATCCAGAGAAAACTCTTGGACGCATTTCAAGAGAAACCGATCCATCAATTGGAAAGATTCTTATGCACTTGTCCGTGATCGATTCGATGCCGACAGTAAGTTTCCCCAATACTCGGTTCCGACCGAGTTAGCCAAGCCACAAGCCTTACATAGTGAACCACTAGGAGCGGGACACTACATAATATACCACTAAGAAAAAGTTTCGTCCTCGAAACTTAAAGCAAAAGTCCTACCTCAAAATCATTAAATAGCGAAGGGTATTTCACCCGCATCTCTTCCTCTAATTCCCATGTCGACTCCTCAACAGCATGGTTCCGCCACAGCACGTTGACTAGAGACACTGTCCGATTCCGCAAAACTTTCTCTTTCCTGTCCAAAATCTGGACAGGCTCTTCATTGTAGGATAGGTCAGCGCTCAGGTGCAGCTGATCGAAGTTCACTACATGGCTTGGATCATGCACGTACTTCCGCAGTTGGGATACATGGAAGACATCGTGCACATCAGCCAAAGCCGGAGGTAGTGCAAGTCGATAAGCCACTGAGGCTACCTTCTCCAAAATCTCGAATGGTCCGACGAATCTCGGGCTTAGCTTTCCTTTCATCCCAAATCGCATCACACCTCGCATGGGTGTGACCTTCAAGAAGACATGATCGCCTGCTGTGAATTCCAAAGGTCGTCGATGAACATCCGCATAACTCTTTTGTCGACTTTGAGCAATTCTAAGCCTTTCTCGAATTAAGCGAACCCTCTCGACGGCCTGTTCCACAAGTTCTGGTCCGAGCACTTGCCGTTCACCGACTTCATCCCAGCATATTGGTGATCGACATTTCCGTCCATACAAGGCTTCGTACGGGGCCATTTGGATACTTGCCTGATAACTGTTGTTATAGGCAAATTCTGCTAATGCGAGATGTGCGTCCCAATTTGTCTTCGAGTCGAGCACGCACAATCTCAACATATCCTCAAGGATCTGGTTTACTCTCTCTGTCTGACCATTAGTCTGCGGATGGTAAGCCGTACCGAAGTTCAACTTTGTGCCCATAGCCGAGTGCAGACTTATCCAAAATCGCGACAAGAATCTTCCGTCTCTATCCGATACTATAGAAGCTGGCACCCCATGTAATCGAACAATTTCATTTATGTAAGTCTGAGCCAACCGTTCTACTCCCCATGTAACTTTTATTGGAATGAAATGGGCCGACTTGGTTAACCTATCTACGATAACCCAAATCGTATCATTTCCCTTCTGAGTTCTTGGCAAGCCGACGATAAAATCCATACAGATATTATCCCACTTCCACAGTGGAATAGCCAAATTTTGTAGTTCTCCGCCTGGCCGTTGATGTTCGGCCTTCACACGCTGACAATCCATGCATTGTGACACGAATAGCGCCACATCCTTCTTCATACCATGCCACCAAAAAGTTGAGCGTAGATCCTTATACATTTTCGTGCCTCCCGGATGCAAGGAATACTTCGCGAAATGAGCCTCGGTCAGTATTTTCTTCCTGATATTCTCGTCCTTAGGGACGCACAATCTTCCCTTGACACGAATAGTGTCATCTTCAACGGTAAAGTCCGACGCCTTTCCTGCTAGAATCAACTCGCGTATCTTCTGCAGAAACGGGTCATCTTTCTGAGCAAACTTAATCCTTCCCTGGAGACTCGGCTCAAGCTGTAATTGAGCCAACTGTACATTCTGCGGACGGATCCTGAACTCGATGCCCATCTCTTCAAGATCCCGTAGTACCTCTTTTGCTATTGTTAGGGACCCAACAAATTTTCGACTCAAGGCATCAGCTACCACATTCCCTTTACCCGGCGTATAAGAGATTGTCAAGTCATAATCTTTGATCAATTCTAACCAACGCCGCTGCCTCAAATTCAATTCCTTTTGCGTGAATATGTACTTTAGGCTTTTGTGATCCGTGAAGATCTCGCAGGACACACCATAAAGATAGTGTCGCCACAATTTCAACGCGAACACAATCGCCGCCAGTTCCAAATCATGTGTTGGATAATTCTTCTCATGCTGTTTGAGTTGTCTCGAAGCATAAGATATTGTCTTTCCACGTTGCATGAGAACACATCCCAAACCAAGTCCCGACGCGTCACTGTAGATCTGAAATCCCTCAGAGCCTTCCGGAAGTGCTAAAATTGGGGCCGTGACGAGCCGCTGCTTGAGTTCTTGGAAACTATTCTCACAGTCGTCCGTCCACTTAAATACGACTCCCTTCTGAGTCAGGCGAGTCAAAGGCGAGGCGATTCTCGAGAAGTCCTTCACAAATCTACGGTAGTACCCGGCTAAACCAAGGAAACTCCGTATTTCACTAGCTGATGCAGGCTGCTTCCAGTCCACCACTGCCTCAATCTTCTTTGGATCGACGGCAACACCTTCCGCCGAAACAACATGTCCAAGGAACGACACGCTGTTCATCCAAAATTCGCACTTGCTTAGTTTTGCATAGAGCTGGTTGTCCCGCAGCGTCTGAAGTACTTCTCTCAAGTGCTCGACATGAGTCTCCCTATCCCTTGAGTAGATCAAGATGTCATTAATGAACACAACAACAAACTTGTCTAAGAACGGTCGAAACACTCTATTCATTAAATCCATGAAGGCTGCTGGAGCATTAGTCAAGCCGAATGGCATGACCAAAAACTCATAGTGTCCGTATCTCGTACGGAATGCTGACTTAGGAACATCTTCGGGTCTGATCTTCAACTGATGATATCCTGAACGAAGATCGATTTTTGAAAACACGGTCGCCCCTTGTAGCTGATCGAATAGATCATCTATCCTTGGCAAAGGATACTTGTTACGGATGGTTGCCTTATTCAGTTCTCTGTAATCAATGCATAGCCGCATCGTTCCATCCTTCTTCTTTACAAATAACACTGGAGCTCCCCATGGAGATACACTTGGGCGAATGTATCCTCGGTCTAATAATTCTTGTAGCTGTACCTTTAGTTCCTTCAATTCTGCCGGAGCCATCCTGTACGGTGCTTTAGATATCGGACGAGTATCCGGAAATGTGTCAATTGTGAATTCAATTTCTCTATCCGGCGGCATCCCAGGTATCTCGTCCGGAAATACATTGGGGAACTCTGCCACAATCTCGGTCTGATTCGAATCTACACCCTTCATTTGAGTGTCAAAAACAGAAGCAAGGAACCCTTCACACCCAGAGTACAACATGTGCCTTGCTGTAACTGCCGATATTACCATAGGTCCTTGGAACGCCGAGCCGCACGAGTAAGAGAACTATGTTTCTCCGGTTAGGCGGAACACAACTCTCTTATCCGCACAATCAATCGTTGCATGACAGGCGCTGAGCCAGTCCATACCCAAGATGATATCGTACTCCTTGATATCTAGTACAATTGCATCCAGCGATAAAGTTTTTCCTCCAATTTTTATGTAGCCGTCCCTGCAAATCAAAGTTGCAGCATATCTACTCCCGAAGGAGTGCTAACACACAAAGCTGTCTTTAGTTGAGTCATACAAAATTTATTTTCCGTTGCAAAATCAGAAGAGATAAAGCAATGAGTAGCGCCAGAATCAAAAAGTACTCTTGCAGGTGTGCCTTTATATAGCAACGTACCTGTTATAACATTCTCCGCGGTCTGGGCCTCTGCCTGAGTCAAGGCATAAACCCTTGCTTGCCCACCTTGTTGATTCGGTGCATTCCCAGCTGGAGCCGGTAAGGCTGGTGGCGCTTCGCCACGATGCTGGTTGTTATATGGTCCCCGGTTGTGGTTGTTGTTATGCCCACGATACTGATTATTGTTATGCCCACGAGGAGGATACTGATTCCCTCCTCTATTTCTGCAGTCAGCTTCCTTATGGCCCTGTTCGCCACATTTGAAACACTTCACCCGACAATCCTCAGATCGATGTCCCCAACGGTTGCATGATTTACAACGTTCTGTATGTTGAGGCCCTCTATTGTCTCCAGTATTGTGACGCTTAGGTGCGTCGTTCCTGCTAGCAGACCAAGGTCGTTTCTGATTATTGAGTCCTTGGTTGCTCTTCATTGTCTCACGACTAGCCGGCTTATGAAATCTCTCCATCTCGAGAGCTGTCTCGTACGCCTCCCGGTAAGACGTACATTTTCGAGTTAGCACATCCCGCTCTAGGCTCTCATTCAAGTCTTGCACAAATCTTTCTCGCTTGGCGTCGTCATTCGGTACCATGTACCCAGCGAATGCGACTCTCTTCAAAAACTCGGTCTCGTAGTCATGCACTGACATACTGCCTTGTCGAAGTGCAATGAACTCATTCTCTTTTCGTTGTCGGACAGCGGGTGGAATGAATTGAGTGATGAAAGCCTGCTTGAAGGCCTCCCAAGACATCTTTATATCCTGACTATTTTCGCAAAGTGCCTGTCTCTGCGAAATCCACCACTCCTGGGCCTTGAGACGAAGTTGTACAGCGGTACACTCCACTCTCTTACTGCCCTGAATCTCTAATATTCGGAAATAGCCCTCCAGTGTGTTCAAGAAGCCCATCACCTCATCTGGCTCCTCTTTCCCATTAAACTCAGGCGGGTCGCAACTTTTAAATTCAGAGAACTTGAAGCTCGTCCTCTTCCGTGTCGGCGTCTCAGATTTCTCTGCCGGCACCTCCACGGTCTCGGTTGCTGCGGCCTTTGCAGAAACATTGGAATCGGCCGACAGCTTGGTGACAATCTGAGTTAGACTATCCACTTGTTTTTGTTGAGCATCCAGCTGCTCCTGAAACTGATACTGAAGCTGCTCCTGAAGCGCACGATGTTGAGCTTCGCTTTGCTTCCTCTGAGCCTCCATTTGCTTAATCAGTTTCTCAATCGGGTCAGACGATGAATTCGTCTTTGAGCTATCACCCTTGGTCATTCTACAACAAGGAAATAATTCCATTAGCACTCATAAAATATTTATGGGCTTATTGTATGGAACATTATTTCATGCCAGCGCTATCGACACCATCAATCGAGAAAATTTGCATCAAGACTTCCTTTTTGAAACATTTTATTTTTGAAATCCGAGGAAGTGAAACCGTGTTCTGATACCAACTTGTCACGCCCCGATTCGGGGAATCGCTCGCTTTGCTTCGATTCACGCCGAATCGATCGTCCTCGCTAAGGCGTGATGCCGTACAAGTCTGGAGTTGCACTTGTACAAGGCTAGAACATTGCACATTTATATCATTTTGAAACATTTGAAGTAAGCCACAGTTGCGGAAACATTGAGACACAATATAGGAAGAAGAAATACTCATTTTATTCATAATTGTAGTCAGAATACAACTTTTCTCGATAATATTTGAAATGCCATTTCGGCTACATTGATTCATGAAAAGAAGTACAACTGATAGGCTGCCATGAAATAATTTCCAATTCCATACATCATGCCCCTTTAATACTTGAAGTATAAACAACTATCTTTGAAATCTCCGCAATACTTTGTGCGTCTTTAGAAAAAAACAACTTGAAAGGAAACAGCAGTTCAGAAAGCTTTAATTGCGATGTGCGCCCGAGCCTTCTCCAGTACCTGTGGAGGAGGGGTCAGCACATTATAACAATGCGCTGGTGAGCCCCGTTGGCCCACTCAGCTAAACCAACATTTTATTAATGACAAGCATTTTAAAGATATGAATTTATAAGGGACAGGCAACATTTAGAGTAAATCACAATTCAATTGACATGGTAGTTCAATAAACCATGTTTACTTTACCATTGGCCGAATCCAGCTTTCCTGCATAAGATACAGGATAATAATAATATACTTACCGCCCCTGCATAAGACATTGATTAGCATACATTTTCACGATGTGACCACTGGTGTTGTTAAACCATATGGACTCTTTTCATTCATTCATTTGCATTTGGGACTTCAAGATAATGAGATGACAGCACAGTAGGGAGCTAGCCTCTATGATGCCTCGCATTACTCATGTTTCCCCAAAGCACTTCATTATTTCCTCCTAGGCCGAATCGGTACAGGCGCCCCTGTACCGTTCGAGGAAATTATTGCTCAATCCTTGTATACAAGTTGTCCATGGTCAGGCTAATGTGTGTCCGACTCGATATACACAGTGTGCATAGAATATTTGAAGTAATAGGCAACATGATCATTCTTAGCATTTCATAACCATCATTCTAGGCATCAATTCAATCATTTCCATGTTCTGTTCATAGCAGTGTAATCAATTCATTTCAATGTTCTATCTCTAGCATCTTAGTGGTATTGACTTGTGGCATTAGCATCTTGGTATCGATCAACGGATGTTGCAAGACAATTATTTAGTTGGCATGAAGGAATAGCGAGAAGGACAATACCACCACAGAGATCCACACTCACAAAATTAGAGAATCGTCGAGAGAGAGAGGAACACTTGCACGCTTAGCCTTCCGTCACGCGTCAGTCTGCATTGGCACCAAAAGATTGATTAATAATCCGTCTCGTTGTGTTCTCTTCTCTCAGAATTCTCAAGAATGAATGCTATACAAATCGATGAAAAAGGGCAAGAATCAAATCATCGAAAATCATTCAGAAAAGCATCCATCAAAACCAAGCAGCAAAACCAGCAGCAAAACATCCAGAGAAAACTCTTGGACGCATTTCAAGAGAAACCGATCCATCAATTGGAAAGATTCTTATGCACTTGTCCGTGATCGATTCGATGCCGACGGTAAGTTTCCCCAATACTCGGTTCCGACCGAGTTAGCCAAGCCACAAGCCTTACATAGTGAACCACTAGGAACGGGACACTACAGTGAATCTCTCTTAATCCTAATATCTGTTCTCTTTTTCATTTTTTCATTTTTTTTACTTTAAATCTCGTTTGGCATGCGGAAAGGAAGGGAAAGTAAATCAATTCTTTGTTTGTTTTTTTTTCCTTTGGGCATTTGCAAAGAATGAAGACTTCACTCCTCACTTCCTTTCTGTTTCAGGAAACACCCATAATGTTACCATTTACCAGCTACAATACCACATAAGAGTGCATGTATATCTAATACCAATTTCATACCATTCACTGACTGGTACATATCAAATTACATTCTGCATATAAAAGTTGCACATCCATTCACGTAAAATATATATGTTAGATCAGGGTTATATGGTTAGACATAATAATTCATTTGGATATATAACAGATAAAGCATGGCTACATATTTGTAGTACATAGTGAAGAGTAGATAGTGAGAAGATGTATGAAAGATGGTATCATCAGATTGTTGCATGCCAATGATAAATTATGGGTTCAAATAATGAGTAACAATCTTCAAGGAGGTTTTAGAAATATAAGGTTACGAGTGGTTTCAATTTCTCTTGGCCAGGCTTGGTCATGATACAGAGATCTCACGGGGGATTGAGGAAGCCAGAATGAAGAGACATCAAGTCGTGGAGCCGAGTGAAGGAAAATTTTCGAGTGCAGACCATAGAGGTAAACTTGGGGGAGACAAATAGGAGAGGATGATACAGTCCCTTCTGTATTAGACTATCAGAGCTTAGACATAGTAGTTACTCAAGCTGCTAGCTAAAGAGGAAGAACTCTTCAGTATAATAATTCTGCAGTTCAGTGTTCATCCCTCTAGACAAAAGTTACTTTGTATTAGTACGGCTCAGCAAATGTGCCAGCTAATGGACGAAGCCAGAACTCGTGCTAGACAGGGGCCGAACAAAAATAATAATGTCATAAAAGTTATTTTTTTCAAAATGTGAAAATAAGTATTTGTAGTGAACTACACAAATAATTAAAGAAGTAGAAAATAGTGAAGGTAGTTCTATCTCCAAAGTAGATTTCTAATTGAATTTATATCCTACTTGGCATTGAATAATAAGGAAAATTTTATCCTAGTAGGTAGAGTTCCTACATAGAAATTGCACCCAAAAAAATATATTCTGTAATTCTCCACAAATTTTATCATACGTGGTACTGCCTAATATTAAGATTGGAGAATAATAAATAAAAAATTTAATGATTTAGTTTGAAAGTGGGACCAATGCATAATTTCTATAAAAGTTTCTAGATGTAGAAACTCTCATAAAAAAAATTCATCCTATATCAGCGTCACGTAAACGACGATGAAAATTGGAAAAGAAACCACTAGAATTTTTTTTCTTTCTAGAAAGTGCTTCTACCATAGAAGCATGGAGATAGAAATCCCATTGAATATGACCTAACTAACTTCACACCAAACTCGGGCCACGTCTAAATTTGATTTTTTTATGAGTCAATGGCCAAGTTGGATGAGGTCCATGAAGAGTTGAATGGAGCTGAAGCGATGATTTAGCCCACATGACCACATCTTAGATTGATAATGTTTTATTATATATATTTTTTAGGCTTCATATCAAATTTTAGATAATCAAAAATAAAAATTCCAAGGGGGGCCATGGCCCCCTTTGGTCTCCATATTAATGAAGGCTAATTCAGCAAAGCAAATAATGCTGAGTAATGAGTATGAGAGAGTATCCGAGCCTATTAAAAGAATGATTGTTGCTTTCTGTAGTTTTCTTTCTTTCCATTTCCCAATTCAAATAAAATCCTAGTTCTTCCCCAATTCGAGTATTCAATCCAATTTCCTTTACTAATTGATGAAATTATGTGGTCAATTCTGCTCGATCACCCCCAATTCCAAGCATGACAGGAAGGGGATGTATCAGAGGAAGATACAAGGAAACCTAGATGAAAGTAATGACAGGAACCTAAGATACTTCAGACACGAGGTGTTTCCTGATGCACATGTTACAAGGAAACCTAGCTTCTTGTTACATGAGACATCCCAAGGGATCAATTGCAGAAATATCAAACTAGAGTTATGTAGTACATACAAAGTCAATTTTTCGGCATGTTTGTCATGAAACTAATTTTCTATACTTTGAAATGTAAAATAAAACCAGTACATTCTAAACAGGTAAATGTTACAACTAACAACATCGATCAATGATTCCAATAGATCATGTATGTCATGAACTAGTAACAACAAATATATACATGATTCCAATAAAGCATGCTAGTAGTGAAAGCAAAGTAGCCTGTCATCGACCATACTGCACCACCTATATATTTGATCTTCTGTCAATATTTCATGCTTCAAGATATCATGGAGATGAAAAATTAGATAATAGAGTTCCCTGCACATCATCACAGTGCATCTTTTGGGTTCTATTTGGTCCCCATTAGCTATAGCAGTCAAGAATGTATGCAGTATTTTTCTTTTAAAAAAAATATATGAACTGAAATTAAGGGTTGAGATCTCATATTTCGGCTTACTTAATTCCATTTCCTATTTTTCCACTTAATTATCAGGAAGAGTATGAAATTAACTAGTATGTTCAGATTCAGATTCAGATTCTGCTCTAAGGTAAGTTTGGTTCGCAAAATCAGAATATTAAGAAAGAAAAGTTATTCATTTTCTATGTTTGGATGCCAGATGAAAGAAGCAGAAAAGAAAATTTATTCACAAACTAAAGAAAAATATGGAAGACAATGCTTCCCCCACCCATCCGAATAATTCACTTTTCCTTCCAATTTTTCTGACATTTCAAACACCGGAAAGAAAATATAATGATGGAAATTATAATTTTATTTTCAAAAAAAAAGAAAAGAGCGAAAATTGATTTCCTTTCCTTTCTTATATGCCAACCAAACGAGAAGGCCTAACGATATAAGGCTTTCAGAGGAACTAGGGATGTAAATTGACAGCATATGGGTTGAGATTCTTCTCAGGTTATTAAACTTTGACTTCCAAAATATAGCACACTTACATTCTTTATTTGGACCAGGGCTGGTCCAGACGGTGGGTGAACTGGACCATTCCAGGTCCCTCAACAGGCAAGACCTCCAAACAAGACCTAGAGTTACTACTCTAGTCATTTCTTACAATGGGAAGGTCCAAACAGGCTCTAGACCCACTTAAATGGTACTACGTAGTAATGACTTTAATAGGAAGAACCGCACTCGAGTGGCTCTTGTGGTTACCAAGGAGAGGTATAAGACTCTGACTCAGTAGATCGAGCCACAGAGGTGTATTATTCCTTCCATTTATTTGGTGGAAGTTGAATGACAGTGGGGCCCAACAGGTATGCGATGCAGCGTGCACAAAGTTTCGTGCGTATCGTCGGACATCTAAAAAAAACACCTCCTTATATACGGTAAAATTTAGTAACCAAAATAGTAATAACAATGTTCGAATCATATAAAAAAAACTACATTGAGACCATTACCACGGGAGCAACTAATTTATTTTGTTTTTTAAAATATCTTTTATTATTCTAACAGTTACTATGTTCTTTTGTCTCTAAATGGTTTTGTTTTTTATTTGTCTTTTTGTTAGAAAAAGCGTTACTTTACTCAGCTAATTACCCTTTTATTTTTATTACTATTTGTTAATTTTTTTTAGAAGATTTTATTTGTTAAATTGATTGATAAAATTGGTATACAAAAAAAATCATAAAATTTATTTAGAAAAATGGGATGCTTTCATTTAATTGTTCAAAGGCCTTACTTTCAAACACCGTCCTAAGGCCCGTGAATTCTCGGCCAACCCTAATTTGGACAACCAAGATTTCTCTTTTTTTTAGGATGTAATCGACTGACATGTCTATAGAGTTCTTCCATCTCTTTGGCAGTCTTCTTCTTATTTCGATATCTTTAAGACTATTAAGGAATATCAATTTCTTTGTAGCTATAATGCAAAACAGGACATATCCTTTTAAATAAAATCCAAATTTGAAGCCAAAGTAAGACCAAATGAATTCAAAATCAATATCTAACAGCAGTGGCCAGTTAACGATATAGAAGAGAACTTAATATAAAAATATTATTTTTTTATGTGATGAACGTACCGTACACCCTTCATTCTCAATAGTTAGATTATATGGAGATGTGTACATGTGTAGATGTGTACATGTATACATACTCATACAATCTAACAATAGATATAAAAAGCGCACATTAAGTGTGCTACATAGAATAAGTTTTTTTTCTTAATATAGTAATAAAAGAGTAATGCTACAGTTACAACCAAATACTTACAACCCTCTTACAACCTTCATCCATTGCTGACATATGGGCCATGGTTCATATGTCAGCACATGGGTGAGTGGTTGTAAAAGGGTTGTAAGAATTTGGTAGTAGACTTAGCATTATTGAGTAATAAAGTGCAGCCTGGAAACCTATGCCAAGTAAATTCCAATTGTTAGAAGAAAGAGGAATAAAAAAAGATGAGCAAGGAGTTGCTACCCTCGAGGGGCGGATCCAGAAATGTATACTGAGGTGGGCTAGATTGAGTTGGGGTGGACTAGATGTAGGCAAACTTCACATAAAAATCTAAAAAAATAAATTTATATGGAAAAAAAAAGAGAAATTTTTTTTTGGGGCCCCTGCACCTGGATCCGCCCCCTGCTACCCTCGTCGACATGGAATATTATCAATTCGAAGGCTGCTTTTTATTCTCTTCATCCTTTACTTATAATTTAATAAAGTAGTTCCGTATTGCTGCTGCTTTTCAAAAAGCAAAAGCAAAAAGGCCTTCTCAGAAAAGGTAGAATCAGCTTTTTGAGGGGAAAAAACGAACTGCACCAGCCGGGAATCGAACCCGGGTCTGTACCGTGGCAGGGTACTATTCTACCACTAGACCACTGGTGCTTCTTGAATTCGCGTTTGAGACTTCTTTCTAAAATATTTGCCTTTAGTTGGAATTTCCATGGTCCCCTACTTTTCTTTCATTTTGAATTAAAACATATAAAAAAAACTTCCTAAAAGGTTACTAGTGTCACCATTCTTTCTCCAATTGAAATCACAGTTCTATGCAATATACTCGAACATTGATATGTTAATTTATTAACTCACTTACACATGTTGTGAATTAGTAAAATAAATATAACCGTCCTTGTTATCTTGGCTATGGACAGAACTACAAGTCGTTAGGCTTTGTACTGATGAGTGACATGGGCGGATCCAGTAGTAGTTTGAGGTGGGCTTACTAGCGGATTCAGGATTATAATTTACTGAGAGTATAATTATAAAGGGGTCTAGAAACAATATTTTAAAAAGAAAAAAAAATTACAGTACAATAATATATTTAAAAAAATCCACTGCCGTCTCCGGTGCCTCGCATGTGGATCCGTCACTAGTTGGACTGGAGCCCATAAATTATATATATATATATATATATATATATATATATATATATATATATATATATATATATATATATTAGGAGTTAGTTCACATATAGTCCACTCTAAACTAGTCTAGTACATTCTAGATTATATTTTTTTAATCCGTTCCTCAATCAGCCGCACTATAGCATGTTCACTTCCCCATATGCCGAACTAACCTCTAGTTAGAAGAAAAGAGGACGAAGCAGAAGAACATTTTCGCCTAAACAAGTAACTAACTTTTGTTTCTTCTCACCCCAAACTCTCACAGGTATCTTAGTGACATGATGGTCACGAACAAACATTATTAAGAGCCAAAGCGGATTCTAGAACAATATTAATTAAAGTGGTGGCCTTTAACATATATTTTTTTCCTACCAATATAAATTTGATAAAAAAAAAAAAATTAAATTTAGAACTATATAAAAGAGAGAGGAAAAAGAAGAAGAAAGAAATCCAACTTGTAGGCGGTTGCCTGGCCCAGGGGGCAGAGTATGACATTCCATAATTTTCATTGATTTTTTCTTTCCGAAGCTTAAAAATGCCAAAAAATTTGGAAAGGAAGGTGAATATTTCAATGTGGAAAAATAATTTCTTGTTTGGATGGATAAAATCACTTTTCTTCCTAATTTTTCTTTCATTGGGAATCACTTTTCTTTCCTCCTCAAATCCTTTGGCATCCAAAGTCCCAAACATAGGAAAGTAATCACTTTCCTTTTTCAATCCGATGATTCCGCGAATCAAATGAGGCCTAAGAATAATTCTAAAAACGAATTATGTACAATTTTATATTAATAACTAACTAAATAAACAAACATATATCTTCTATGTTTTAGGATTACTAGTATATATATATGCACGTGCATTGCACATATTTTAATTATTTTTTAATTAATTTTGTACGTATTTGAAAAGAACAAAAGACACTCAATGTTATCTTTCAATTAACTTTGTATGTATTTGAAAAGAGTAAAAGACACTCAAAGAATAAACTAATGTATTGAAAATATCAAAAGACATATCTAGTAAAATAGATTAATTTTTGTATGAAATATATATGCAAGGATATTTTTGGAATTCAAAAGTTTCACCACCAACTTTTGGTATTATATAGTAGAATAGATTACATATAATTTTATATATCAGTATTACATGAACTATCCATATCCCTTTTGTGTTTTATGGTTAGTGTTATAAATTTCTATAGAAAGTAGAAACTATAGGGGTAGTCCGTGTAATTAGTTTCAAAGTATGAATAATTTTTGTAATAAGTGTAAAATATAGGGATAGCTAACACAATTATGGGATGGTGGAACCCAGTTAGCCTTCGGCCTTGCCTGGTTGGTCGTCCTCTTGACGGTCAGATTTTGCGATCGTCCTCCACGTCTAATATAAGAATTTGGAGGCTGGAGGAGTGAGAGTTTTTTTTATCCTCCTAATTTTTGTAGGAATCTAAAAATAAAAAAAGAATGAGAATTTGAGTCAAACTTAAAGTTGTAATTAACTCCTTCAAAAAAAATAATTTTACCATGAAAAAGAAAATGGAAGAAACAAAAGTGGATTATTGTTGTGTATTTAGTATTTTTTTTTTTTTGTGTTTTTTTTTTTTGGGTTTTTTTTTGGGGGGGGGGGGGGGGGGGGGGGGGGGGGGGGACTACAAAAAAAGTTACTATTAAATTTAAATAAATTGGACCTACTATAAATTTATCCTTAAAATATGATTTTCTAAAAAAAAATTCAAATTTTTGACGTGCTTTGCTGATTTTGGACCAAAATTAGAGCTTACAAATTCAAACTTGTCCCAATACCGACCCACACTAATTATCTGATCAATAAGAGAGTTAGTACGTACACAAGGTTGTCATATAAATAATGTGCTCTGTGACGAGTTGGGTTTTAGTAGGGACCTCCAAAGGCTTAATCAGGGCCGGCCCATTAGGTTGGTTTGTCTAGCCAGAACTAATTTGGTGTGGGGTTTGTTTGTGTCTCGGCTGAGTCCGAGAGTCGTTCCAACCAGAAAAAAAAATGGTCCAAGTCCAAAGTCTTGTATGACTTATCTCTACGTCGGCCATGGTCTTAATTATCCTGGTTTGTTTATATGTCTTAGGCAGAAAGAAGATGGTGCGGTTCTTTTTTTTAGATGTCTGGCCAGGACTTTGTGCACGCTGCATTACATGTTATTTGGAACCACTGTCCACGTCTCTTCCGCGGTTCGATTTCGAGATTATTCGTCTAGCCAAAAAAGTTATACCTCTCTCATCGCTGATCACATAAGCCACACACGAGTTTAGGTTGGGGTTTGTTTATGTCTCGGCCAGAAGATGCACAGTATACTACGAGGACAACGATAGTTTCGGCTCGGTACGTGGGGATGCCACCAGCGAGGGCTCTGCCCAGGCATGTGGACGGACTCCAGGGGCGGCCCTAGCCCAGGGCAGGCCGGGCGATGGCCCAGGGCCCCCTGACGAAAAGGGACACCAACATAGAACTGTCTATAATCGAGCTAGTATGTATCATGTGCCTTATTTTGACAAAAATTATTGTGGTGTAGTGGGTGCAATGCTAGACTTATATATAAGAGGTCCTTGGTTCAAATCTTGACAATAATAGTTCTTTATTTTATTTATACTTTTTTTATATTATGTATGGAGGTCCACTTTGAAAATTTCGTCTCGGACTCCCAATTGCTCAGGGCCGACCCTGACGGACTCCCGGGAAAGCCCTGGCGTGCGGTCGATCATTTTCTTACTCGTCTCTCCATGTTTATCGGTCAACAGACAAGTCCTGATTTGTTTTTTCTTGTTTGGTAGCATTTGATACCGAGTCTGGTCTACTATTTTTGGTCTTTAAGCATTATATTTTGGTTGCTTGGGAGCATTACAAAATAATAATCTTATATTAAATTACTTGAGTTCAAGATCAAAAATTCCAACATAGTATTGGCAAAGAAAAAGTTGGATGTGGATTCGAAATTTGAAAAATAAATAAATAAATAAAGAGAGAAGAGGGTCTTGGCACGACAAGTAGCCCAAAGGCATGAACATGAATTGGTAAGAAAGTACTGTAAAAGGGTTTTTGTGCTGAGTGTGTTGCTCATCTAGTTGCTAATGTAATTTTATATGAAAAAAATATATTTTAGTCCTACATCAAATTGGATGATCATTTTTTTTTAAGTGTTAAGGTGAGTGACTTTCACGAGGTATAGACCAATGTTTTAAAAATCGGACCGATGATCAAATCGAAATTTTTTGGTATAGATCGGACCGGGATTCAATCGGGTTTTAATTGGAGTTCAATAGACTTGGTTTGGTTTGGTTCAAATAGGTAAAATATCCATATTTATTTCTTGGTTTAGTTTGGTTTGATCATAAGTATGTTAGTTCGGTTTTATTTTACATCTATAAGGTCGATTAAAACCAAATAAAGAATCAAATGGTCCAAATTTTACACGATAATTTATTTTAAATTTTTTTACAATGAAAAAATAACCAAAATTGGCCGGTTAAATTATGAACCGGTTCGGCCGGTTCACCGGTTGAACCCGATTTTGACAAAAAACTGACGGTTTTTTAAAAGACCCGATTTTAGTCGAACCGGACCGATTTTTTTTGCTTAAACCGGTTGGACCCGGTCCAACCGCCGGTCCGGTCCGGTTTTTACAACACTGGTATAGATTTGTCCATCCAACTTGCGAGTGGTTCGCAATTTAATTTGTATTTTTGATGCGTTTATTAGTTGTGAAATTTGCAAGTTTGCATGTCGCACACCAAACTATGAGTAAAAGAAAAGATAATTTTTTATATCATTTTTACTGTATTTCGGCTGGTCAATTCTCAACTAATTCTGTTACAGGATTAGTGGAGCTTTATGTTATTCATCTTCTCGCTGAAAAAAACTCAGAGGAAAGAAAAAACTAAAAGAAACATCAATAACAAAAACATGCTTTCCTCCATCCATCTTCTTCCTGGACAAAGCTATGACCTGTCAAGTATTCGTCACCGCATATACTATATCGTGGGTTATTGAATTCGTTGTATCTCGAAAGTAGATTGCTATCATTCCAGTTGCACATTTGTGGAAAATAAATCTATTAAATTATGATCTGTCGTTGGATTCGTCACCGGATATACGATATCGCGGGTCATTTAATTCGTTGTATCTCGAAAGTAGATTGCCATCATCCCAGTTGCACGTTTGTGGGAAAAAAAATCTATTCTAAGGACATATATAGTTGGTTATGTAACGTCCATTGAATCCTTGCTCTTAATTTTTGTTGTTTTACTTATTGCATGGTTTATAATTGTTTTCCAACATTTTCTAATTTCTGTTTATTTTATATGCAAAAAAAATAATTAACTAAAAATAACTGTACTTTAATTTTCATTATACACCCTTTAAAAGATTTGGATTCAGATTTTCATGAAACAACGCAAACAAAATGGAAAGGCTAAGGGCTATACGAGATTTTGACAACTCATCGTGACCGATAACTACTTCTTGCATCATGTGGCTACTGAATTAGGTTGTTGAAAAATAGGTTGGGAAACCTGGTTTGACACATTGTAATATAATCGTAATCTCAATGTAATCAAATAAAAAATTATTATTTTTTATATTTAATTATATTATTATTATTTTTTTTTGAAATCACACGCACACACACAATTGGGGGACTCGAACCTTGCCGGCCCCTCCGGATGTCCGCTCTAATACCGCTAGGCTAGAGAACTCGGACATTTAATTATATTATGATTATGATTATATTGCGAATCAAACGGAGTTTAGTTTTTCGGTTTAGATAATATTCGATTTGGAATCAATTGCCAGCACTGTTTAGGATATTTTACATAAAATATCGTTCGTACGTAGAAATATTTAGATATGTAAAATATAAGATTTCAGTTGGTCCGTGCACATGTCCATACCTGACGCTATTATTATTATTATTATTATTATTATTATTATTATAATATGTCCCCTAAAGGAGGAGTTCATAAGAGTCAACTACAACTCTGAAATTTTGATTACACGATCTTTTGCCGATTTCAACCACAATATAATATTTCGTAACATGTAAAGATTTATGTCAGTAAAAGATTAATAGAATAAGAATCAAAATTAACTTATTTTCCAATTCTCTTCTTTGTCAACTTCCCCTCAAGTTCTAACATGTACATCTATTTGTTGTGTCTATAGCAAATAACTTCAATTTTCAATTGTTGTTTTTAACCACATATAAATAAATAAAAAATAATGTAATTAGAGCAATAAACTTTAATACATTTACATTACTTTAAAAAAAGTAATGTAAATATCTATCCTATTCAAAAGCATTTACAGAAAGTCCAAAGAAGATAAGACCACTTTCTTTCATACTAAGTGTGTATTATTATGTAATTTTTAAAAAGATTTTAAATTCCATATAACAGTAGACATGACTGGTTTTGAGGGAGTACTAAGAAAGAATGTGATTGTACTCTGTCAGGCCCGGGTCAAATTTTTAAAATATGATACATGCATAATAAAAAATATATTAAAAAACTAAAAAAATTAATTTTAAAAAAAGTTACAAATAAGATTTGAATCAAGATCCTTTAGTATATAAGCTTGACAAACTAACCCTACACCGCAGTAACTTTTGTATAAATTAAGAAGGGCCCTATGGTACACAATATTTCTAATTTACATACAAAAATGTTAACATATTTATGTTTAAAATATTTTTTGGGTCCTCATGATTCGTGGGTCTTGCACGGTCGTTCCGGCTGTCCTGGACCAGAGTCGGGACTGCCTTCATATGAAAAAATATGTATTTCTATAAACTGTTTTTTTACAACATCTGAAAATAGCTAGCATTTTTGCTTGAAGGTATGGTTAAGATTTCTTTTAAAAATCCACATCAAAATCCGCTTTGACAACAGCATTCCTATTTATTTTTACAAGTTGTGGTACAATTGAATTAATTAGTTCTAAAAATTAAAATTTATAAACAGTTGTTTTTTAGATGCTTTATAAACAGTTTTTACCAAACGGCTTTTATGATTTTTTTTTCTTTAAAAAAAAGATAGAAGCAACCCAGATAAGCAATTCCAAAGCAGTTTTCTTATTTTACTTTTAAAAAAACAGCCACCAGATTTAGGCTAGATTTGAAAGAGCTTATTGTTAGTTGCTTATGTATTTTTTTTTTCCTCGAAAGACAATTAATAGTTGTTTGGTTTATCTAATAACTTGTAAAAAAATAAGTTTAATTTGGATAACTTTTAGCAACAGTTTTCTACATGCTGTCAATAGTTGAATTTACTGTTATTTTTGAAAAGCAGCAGCAATCTCAAAACCAAGCCTTATGAAACTAATACCCAAGGGCGGATCTAGACCTGTCAAGTGGGCTGGCCTGGCCCGGTACAAAAATTGGGTGGACCGGCCCGGCACGGCACAAAAATTGGGTGGGCCGAGCCGGCCCGGCACGTGACCCACGACATAGTGGACTTCGGATCAGGCCGGGCTGGACCGTGCCGGGTCTTGATTGGTACGTAAAATTTGGACATTCATATCGTTCTTCTTCTCAAATTTTTTGTATATTAATTACAATTATTTTTTAAACACAAAAGATTGAACATTATATGTTTTTCAACAAACACATATATTTACGTAGATTAACATAACATAATAACATGATTAAGTTTTCTAAATATTAATAACAATCATTTTTGATATAAAACCTACTTGATTCTTATTTATTTGAGTGGGCCGGGCCGAGCTTTGGGCCGGCCCAGGCCCACGATTAATCGGATCGGACCGGCACATGGGCTAGTTTTTCGGGCCGGACTCGTGCCGGGCTGGGCCGGCCCAGCCCAATTGACAACTCTAGGCGGATCCAAGGGTCTGGAGCCCACCCCAAAAAAAAATTCTATATAAATTTTTTATTTTTTGTATATGGATTTATCTACCTTCAGTCCACCCAAAATTTTGATAGCCGATCCCAGTTATGATTTCTGGATCCGCCCCTGCTAGTACCAAAAGTTTTCACAAAAATTAACTTTTCAACTAAATAAACTGATGTTACCGAACTTTGACCCTTTTTCAAGAAAAAGAAATTAACCTCGAATAAATAACCTCAAATTCAACTTTAGACTTGTTATGAGACTGTTTGTGTTTTTTTTTTTAAACCACAGCATAAGTAAGTTTTAACCGCAAGTATTAGATTTTTACCAAAAGTTATCCCAAAATTATAACTTTTTAAATAAAATTTAAAAAACTGTTGGTAGTAAGTAGTCTTTTGAGCCGCTTTCCAAGGAGGGAAAATAAAAAACTCCAATAAACAAACTCAAAAGGAAAAAACAACAACAAGAACTTAAGAATGGGTTTGGAATCTTTGGAACCTTGTTAGCAATTCGACAAACAAAAAAATTTCGGAACGACAAAAGTACAAATATAAATCGACACAGTACAAATAAAATACGTTAAAAAAATTGGTCACATATATATTCGTCAAATAGAAATATTGGGTTTATAAACTTCGGATGTTTAAAATTTAATTAATTAAACTTGTTCTAATCACATTTTTTTCCTAATTTTTTTTAATAATTCATACGTAACACATTTAAAATTTTATATGCTATTCGACTCTATCAAAAGTATGCAGGTACTATACATTTCTGAAATAGAGAAAAAAAATATTAAGTATGAATTTTATTCGGATGTTGCTAACAAGGGTTTGGAGTTTGTTGATAGTTGGCTGCTCAATGTGCTCATTATTTAATCAACTTTCCGATCTATGAGATGGCAAGGCAAATTAAGCTTTGACAATTAATGACCAGCATGTGGACTTTGCGCTTATAAAGAAAGAAAGTCCGATCGGATCAGCATGCAGCTGAATTCCTCCCTGTCTGTGCTGTCACCTCCCCTTCCATTCGAAAATTACTCAGTGGACCCAACTTACCACATTTAAGTGGTAAATGGTAAACTGATTCGTTAATATAATAACACATAACTAATGTTTTAGTAATAGAAATTAAATTTTAGGGATATTTTGTAAAACCTCCCCTAAATAATGGGCTAATTTGCGAAATACCCCCTAAAGATCTCGAATTGGTAAAACCCCCTTTCCGTCAAGACGCTGTTTGATTTTGGGTGACGTGACAATCCGAGCTCTCTAGCCTAGTGGTATTAGAGCGGACACCCGGAGGGGCCGGCAAGGTTCGAGCCCCCCAATTGTGTGTGTGAGTGGGATTTCAAAAAAATAAAAGTTAGACGAAAATACCCCTGCGTACGTGGCAGGGGTCCTCCAACGGTCTTCTCTCTCTCTCTCTAACGGTCATCTTCTTCCTTTGCTGAACCTATTTATACCGATCATCTTCTTCCTCTCTCCAACCTATTTATACCGATCATCCTCCTCCTCTTTCACTTGATCCTCTTCCAGCGTACAACTTGTCTACCGAAGATCAGGTTCCTACAAGCATGGGGGGTGCTCCTTCATCTATAGAGAAAGAGGTAATTTCTGCCATTAAAGGAGGAAACACAAATTATTATATTTACAGTAAGGAGGAAACACTAATTTTTAATTTCTAAATTTGCAGAAATCGAGTGATGAAAGTGATGAGATTGATGAAAGTGATCAGATTAAATGCCAAATTTGTTGCCAGTCGACACATTCAGCAATAGGGTGCCCATTTATGTACTCAAAATGTCGAAGATGTGACGGGATAAGAAGAGTTTGGGAAGGAAACACTCGAGCTAATCCGCACAGAAGATTTTTGAGATGTCAACACTTCAATTGTGCTGAATTCCAGTGGTTAGATGAAGCTGTGAAGTTGCCACCACCAAGACAACATTCAGCAAAGGGGTGTGCTAAGTGTGGTAGTCGTGTACATTGGGCCAAAGATTGTCCTGAAGAGATTGGTGAATTGTGTGGTCAGTTTCAAGGTTCACTGAAGTTAGACCAAATGAAAAGAAGATCAATGTAAAATAGACATTTGTTATATATAAACATGCTATCAACTATCAGCTGCAGTCTTCTCTTTCATGTCCACAGTTTCTAGACATACACTCTAGGTAATCAGCCGTCATCCATAAACTGTCGAAAAATACATGCACCAAACATAGTATCATTACAAAAGACAAACTGCAAGACTTCTCTTTCATGTCCATAGTATGTAAACATAGAATCCTTACAGAACACTATCATTTCAGGCTGGGTACAAAACACAAACTTTACCTTTATGCCTACTGATCACCCAAAATATTTAGAGCATAAATGTAAGTAAATTGATGACACAAAACACAAACTTTACCTCTACCCAATTCTCTTGGCTTGCACATGCCTTTACCACCCCAGCATAAGCCTTCTTGTAGGACTTTACCTTGTGCAAGTCATCTACCAAACTGCAAAAATGTAAGTAAAGCCATAAGTTAATATATAAGACAGCTAAAGTGTAGATATAGAAAAGTAAAACTGAAAGTGTACCTAATGACATCAATCCTCAAGTGTGTGGCCACTGCAACTGCATGCACACATGGAATTCCAGTGATATCCCAAACACAACAACTGCAAGACTTCTCGTTCATGTCCACATCCCACCTACTGGAACTCTTGTTGTTCACTACACACCAATTATATTCACTAGCACCAAACAATCTATATCTCTTCTTCTTCTCCATTCTATTCTTTACAATTCTATCTGCCCTTGGCACCAAAATCATACCCTCACCCTCCCACATCTTGACTTTCATTTTTCTCTCAAACATCAATCCCATTACCTTCAAATTAAAACCCTCCATAATTCTGTGTAAGGGCTTTGATCTCACATCCAACATCCAACTGTTGAAACTCTCACTGAAATTGTTTGTCACATGCTCACACTTTGAGGTTAAGTCAAATGTTGACCTAGCCCAAGTATTAGTTTCCACACTGGAAAACCACTCAAATGCACTCTTTGAGTCATTCTCAAGTTGATCCATGTACTTCTTGTGGTCAACCTCTCTATAGGCTTTAGATGCCCCCCAAGCAAGGGTTTTCAGGTGACTTCCCTTGTGTGTGGCTTTAAAATTCTCAAACATGTGTCTAAAACAAAATCTATGCCTACTAGAGGGGAAAACATCCTTTACAGATGGAATGAGCCCCTTTTGCCTATCAGATATGAATGTCAGTGGCAAAGGATGCTCATTAACCCTATCTCTAATGGCATTAAGAAACAGGGTCCAATTTTCCTTGTTCTCAGAATCACATATGAAAATGGCTAAGGGATACATACCATTGTTTGCATCTAGAGCCACTGCTGACAACAAAACCCCACCATATTTTTCTTTGAGATGACATCCATCAAGGCCAACAAATGGTCTGCAACCCTCTTTGAAGCCCTTCAAGTAGGCATCAAAGCCCAGACAGCAATAGCTGAAAGCCCCATCACTATCAGTAGCAACTGAGGCTATACTGCCTTGATTTTTAAGCAAAATCTGCCTACACACCTCTGGTGTCCACTTGTAACCATCTTCATAAGACCCAAAAACTTTTGTTAAGGCTTTACCTAGAGCCTTCCAACAGACCCAGTACTTCACTGGGACTCCAAGCCTGTTTAGTACCCTCTCCTGAATCTTCCTTGGCTTCAAGCTGTATCCATCTTCTCTGACATCCTCTTCTATAATAGCAGCTATCCATGATGCATTGGCCATTCTGTTCTTTCCTGACCCAGTCCTGTTTGTGCATGTGTGCCTCTCTACATATTTGGTGATCTTTATTGTGTGACCATCACCTTGCCTGCAAACATGAACAACATTTGGGAAAAAATATTAGTTAACTGAATTCAAGAAAATATGGTACATTTAGAAACTGAATTCAAATAAATTGGGAAACTTACAAGTTACCATTCAGTTGGAAGGAACATTTAGGATCCACACACTTGCACCATAGCCTTTTGGGGTCATCCTTCACTTTCTTTACTTCAAACATATTGTCAATGCATAGCCTGGTCACCCACATCTTGTACTCCTTCATAGTTGGCCATGTCATACCAACTGAACACTCATCTGTGTCACAAGACTATGGTACATGGTCTTCACCCTCAACATCTCCATACATATCATCATACTTGTCATCAACTTTGTGGTATTCTCCAAATCTCTCAGGCTCATCTGACTCTTCTGACTCAGATTCAGAATCAGACTCTTCCTCGGATGTAGAGCTGTCAGACCTAGCACTATGATATTCATGTTCAATTGGCAAATCATTAATGTCAACCTCATTGAGATTAGTACTCTCAGGGAGCACATCCAACTCTTCTTCATCCATGCCTAGAAGCTCCTCTGCAGTCTCATGCTCTTCATCAAACTCTACTTGTGCTTTCTTTTTGCTTGTTGCAGCTCTTCCATCTACATTTTCCTTTGCCCTCTTCTGTGGTGTCTGCTGCTCCCTTTGTGAATGTTTTCTAGGTGAAGCTCTTCTTGCAGGAGATGTGGCATATACCACATTGCTTGCTGTAGCCACATTCTCAGGTCTTTCTACCTTACTAGCAAACTCTTTTTTTGATGCATTTCTTAGTAGGTGTTACTGGCTTTTGAGTGACTGGCTCCTCTGGTTGGCTTGGCTGAGTTGGCTTTGTTGGCTGCTCACTAGAAGGAACTCTTCTAGGTGGAACTCTTGGTGAAAATCTTCTTCTCTGCCCACTGGGAGGCTGACTTGGCTGCTCATTCACAGGAAGACCAACAAGGTCATTGAAGAGTTCTTCAGCAACTCCTTCAGATTGTAAAAACGTAATCAAATCTTCAACTCCCTCATTTGTAGCTACCTTAATTGGATTGGTATGCACCATAAATAAATGAACTTTATCAGGTCCTTCATGATCTGAACCAGTCCAAAACCTCAACAAGTCTTTGTCTCCATCTGCATCAATTAAAAATCTACCCTCCAAATATTGAAATGTTATTAGCCCTCCCAAACCATGCAGATACTTTCCCATCCCATTGATCAAATCTAGCATACACAATTCATCTCCATCAAAGACTCCAAAATCTACTACTTTTCCATTCTTGTAATCATAGTATCTTAGTCCACCAAATGGCTGTTCTTTCGGCCAAGAGCCCCCATAATGAATGAGTAGATGTTTCTTGCCAAAATCTACTCTAGCACTACAAATTAGCAAAACAGGGTACAAATTTAGGGCACAGATTTTGTAAAACAGGGTACAAATTTAGGGCACACATTTCTAACATTAGGGTACAAATTTCTACCAAATCTAACATTAGGACACAAATTTCTAACATTAGGGCACAAATTTCTACCAAATCTAACATTAGGGCACAAATTTCTACCAAATCTAACATCGAAGAAATAACAGTTGGTTTAAAAACCAAGAATCGAAGGAAAACAAAGAATTGAAGAAACAAATACTGCATGTTCGAAAAATAACACAGAATCGAAAAGAAACTTACAACGTTCGTGGATCTAGAGACTGCATGTTGGGTTCTCCTCTCCTTCGAGCCTTCTCCTCGCCTTCAGACCTCCAATTTTGCCAGAATTTTGGAAAATTTTTCCTCCTCCTTCTCCTTCTTTCTTTCTCTCTCCACTGTCGAAATGTCTTCTCAGGAGGAAATTTTTCCTCCTCCTTGTTGGGTTTTGGGCGGACTTTTGGGGAAGGGTATTTTCGTCTAACTTTTATTTTCTTACTTAATAACACACACGGATTGCCACGTCATCCAAAATCATACAGCGTCTTGACGGAAAGGGGGTTTTACCAATTCGAGATCTTTAGGGGGTATTTCGTAAATTAATCCATTATTTAGGGGAGGTTTTGCAAAATAACCCTAAATTTTATGTAAAACTAGAATAAAAGATATTTTATCTTATATATATTTATATATAGGAAAAATAGAATATGGGCCATAGACTCGTACTCTAATATGAGCCATCCCACGTGACTTCTATGTGGATCAATAAAAATATAGTGACTTGTAAGAAATTTTTTAAATAGATAGAAATAAAAGATCGTAAAAAAAAATAAAATTAATAAATAATAACTTACCATATCTTTGGAACTTACCAAATATGTTTGCCTAGAAATTTAAACAGGAATAATGCCATTTCACTACTAAAATCTGCTAGAATAGCGACGTATATTAGCGACGGCAGAAAAAGCAGTCGCTGATAATTGCCTATAGCGACTCCTAGTGTTACACGTCGCTGAACGTCGCTGAACGTCGCTGAGTAGCGACGTTCAGCGACGTAGTGTTTATTACGTCGCTGCATGGCGACGTTTTGCGACGTACATATTTATTACGTCGCTGTATTGCGACGTATATTTTATACGTCGCTGAATTATCTCATATAGGGCAACTGGCCCGATCAAAATCACAAATTTTCACCAAAATTTTCTTCCCGCTCGATCCCCCTCTCCCCTCTCCCCCCGGCGAACCCTCCCCTCCGGCGACCCCTCCCTCCGGCGACACCCTCCCCTTCTCCCCCCGGCGACCTCGCTCGCCCGCTGACCCCTCCCTCCGGCGACCAGTCTCCCTCCTCCGACGAAGTCTCCTTCCTCACCGCCTTCCTCCTCCGACGAAGCCACCCTCCTTGCCGCCTCCATCCTCCGACGAAGCCACCCTCCTCAGGTAAACCCTAACCCTAGCCCTAGCTATCTAGACACAGACACGGACACGAGAACCCTAACCCTAGCTGGGGTGGTCTTGCTGTCGAGGAGGAGAGGGAGGGGTGGAGGTGGGTGCAGGGGGGTGGGGGGGTCTTACTGTCGACGGGTGGAGGGAGGGGTAGGGGTACCCGGGGGTGTGGGGGTCTTGCTGTCGATGGGGACATGGTTGGGGTGGGGGCAGGGTTGGGTGGGTGCAGGGTGTCACGCCCCGATCCCGAAGGATCGAAAACTAGCCACTGGGCGTGATGCCGTACAAGTCTAGATTGTACTTGTACAAGGCAAAACCATTACAGTTCCTGGTAATTCTCAGAAAACATCGATAAGGCAGCGAAACCAAGCAGATAAATTGAAGTCACACAATTTATGAAGAAATGTATCTCTTTATTGAAATTCAAAATGGATTACAAGAGTTGCAGCGGAATACAGAGTTTACAACTGTTTACCAGGCTCTTAAATAGCCAACTGAATGTATACACTTGCCCTTTTAGGCTACAATAAATATATCGACTTCTTTACAATGACTTGCCAATATGGCTACAATCTCACTGGTACAACTGAGTTCCACTGTTCCATACATTATGTCTCGTATAGCAGAAGACATCGTCTTGAAAGAAGTGCTTCTGCACACCCATCCGATTCATCGATGCCAAGCACTGATTCACAGGATTTCCCCCAAGCAAACACCTGTAATATTGCCCACAACGTGGGTCAGTACATCATCAATGTACTGGCGAGCGGTGCTGGCCTAACTCACCTAAGAAGACAACACTAAGTAATCATGTTACAGAATATTATTAACAGTGGTCTTTCTCGTTGCCTTAGGGTCAATTTCATGTTATAGCCGACAAGAAGTAAAGCATGCAAATCTCATAGCCAACATAATTTAAAGCATGCAGTTATCACCCTTTGGTGATTCTTACCCACGGTCGTATAGCCATCCCTGTACATTTATAATACTTACCCTGCCTGCACAAGACATTGTTAGAGACAATATCATGATTCAATATGAATATCATCGTTCAGGTGATTCTTACCAACAGCCGACATCCTTCCCTGTATTTGAGTAATAACTTACTCTGCCTGCATAAGACATCATTAGCACCTGACCTATCTATATGAAGGTCACTGGCGACACGCCATCTTGGATCATCTTCTGGTGAACGGCTAACTCCAAATGGGGTACGAATCTATGGGAGGTTTCCGAAACACCGTGCTACTACTTCAGCACCATGGGATTTCAGCGTCCTTTCAGTGGGCGGTAGCAAGCCCCCACTGCAAGTCCTGCAATCCCGATGTCAGTACATCGACACCATCCTTGTTCCCCCTAGGACGAACCGGGTTCCATGGCCCAGGAATACCGTTCGAGGAACGAAACCTTGTCGACAAGTTGTCCATGACCATGCAACTATATGCAACTTATCTAAGAAGAAAACATATAATGCATGATAAGGAAAACTAAGCAAAACCATCATTCTCATCCATCTTGCCATCTAGCCATCTTGCCTTGAGCCAATGCTCACATTATCATCTGCCCATCCAGGGTCTTAGTGGAATCAACATTCTACATCGGTGACAGGATACTAGAATGTTGTTACCCAATCCTTTTGCCATATCTTTCCAACCAACTCAATGTACTTACCGCCCAATCTTGGGACTTAGCATCTGTTTAGCATACATTCATTCGAATGCAAATTAAGCATACTCACTGCCCAGTTCTTGGGTCTTAACATCTGTTTTGCCATCTATTCATTGAGCCAAAGCTCGATATACTCACTGCCCAAGTATTTGGGACTTTGCCTTCACCTGTCATGTAATTCATCGCAACAGCGTACAAGCATACAATTCATTTAGCCACAACAGTTTACGTTCATGTGATTATTATCTTTCATTATCTTTCCAAATTCCATGCAAGGTGTTATTGAGCAACACAATAAGAAACATAGCACACTATCCTTTATTTTAAGCGTGAAGCTAAAGGATATTTGAAGGGTTCAACACTACTCACATTCATAGGACGATTCCCGCCACGATCGCATAGCCTTCCAAGCGATCCTTCGCATAATCCCAAGTCCAATAAGGCTTCATCGAACCAACCATCCATCATAAGGCATCTTGCGGGTCGGGGCACTACAATATATACCACCCAGAAAAAGTTTTATCCTCGAAACTTAAAACAAAACTCATCCTCAAAACTTCAACCGACTTTTCATGAAACTTCTTAACGATCAACTTGCACCATTTAATATTTCTCCGCAATCTCTCGTTTGATTCAAGTAATACACCGTCTCGACATAGCATCTCAATTGATTCAAAATAGTTTACCATCTTTGATCTTTCCTCCGACACTCGTACAAATCTTTTAGCACATGATAATCTTCTCCATGGCTTCGTTTGAATTCAGCATACCACTTAGTTGGAGTCATGCACATATTTTAGGCGTCCCCGAAATACATACACTTCAGCCAAGTTCAGCGATAGAGAAAACGAACGGGCTACGGTATAACTTCTCTTCCGAACATCAATAATTCTTCTTGAGCATCTCGTATAATCCCACTTTATTTATTCAATATCCAAACCAAGTAATAACACAATAGATGTTACCAATTTCAACTCGAGAAATTTTCTACAATCGATCCCAACATTTTCCAAAGTATTCAGACTTAGATGTATCAAGTATTCCTTTCAAGTTCATTGTCATCCATGCCACCAAAGTTGATAACTCCTATTGCTACCTTTCATTTTAATACCCCAATTCTCATTGATCAAATCTTGTACTCATCATCGTTCGCATCCATACACTTTGTTTGCAACTTGTAAATTTCTCGATCAAGATTCATCCATCAAATTGTACCATCATCCCACTCTAGTAACATTTCTCATTGTACTCAAATATTTCTTCGTATTGATCAAGCCAACATATTATCCTCTCGCATAGGCAACTATCATATTCCAGCAACATTAATTCTGAGGGTCATTCATATTCACATTCGCCGATCTCGGCTACGTGTACTGTCCAATTTTGTCATTACACTTATCCTCAATCTTGATCCGGTCAATGAAATTATTCCAACTATCTCAAAGCACTACCAACAATTTTTGCAGCTCAATATCAATCAACCAATCCAACCAGTTCTAACAATTTCCAATATTTCAACCAAGGCAACTCAATTTCCGAAACCAACATGATCCGTCATTCCATCCAACATTATAACATCAAAATTTCCTAAATATCCATTCCATCCCGAAGCCTACCTTCCAACACATCTTACTCATTCCGATAAACTTACGCAACATTAATAGGGACATCCTATGGTTTTCCAACAGTCAACTTAGCATTCAGTCAAGTCTCTATGGTCAGCTAATCTAAGCTAAACCAAACATTCAGCTAGCTCATATGAGATGAGTAGCTATCAGGGACCTACTTATCTCTTATCTTAAAGGCAACCAATTCTCATCATAGGGGCAACTCTATGGTCTGACCAACTTAGGGACATGGGACACCACCCCAATCTTATGAACTTATACCCAACACGGATAACTGAAGAACATAGCCAACCAATCTGAGACTTAAGCAAGCAACCAACAATCTAGGCAACAAACCGACACTCTAGGCAACCAGCCAACAATCTAGGCAACCAACCGACAATCTAGGCAACTAGCCAACAATCTAGGCAACCAACCGATAATCTAGGGTCAAGTCTTTCTACCCGTACTCATACTCGAGTCATACCCACGAAGTCTCATTCTAGACTTACCCGCAACCGACCAAATCTATCCGACAATTCTATCCAACAATTCTTATGGGTTAATCCCGAAGTTATCATATAAAACTCCTCAATCGAATATTCAACTTTCAATTTCCATTTGCATAGACATAGCATCACTTGTTCAATCCGACTTGCATCCTCATATCATACTCATATGTCTATTCAATCGGGTCAACTATTCTGAATCATCATTCGATATTGTTATCTCATTACTTTATCACTTATGATCTCTTTCCTACGGTCTCTTTGTGACATATTCGTTTCCCATATTTTTAGATCATCGATACGGTCTGTACTCTCTTATCCAACAAAATAAGGCAACTACACAATTATATTTCTTACGAGGCATCATTTATAAATTTTCTAGCACCAACACGGTCATCTATTAGCAATTCACGTTAACCATCAATATTCGTTTTGCATCATCACCTTATGATTTTATAAGAAGATTTATTATTCATGCATCGATCCAATCTCTATAGCACCAATCATCAAGCATTCTTACTTTGATCATCCAATTGCATATGACATAACTTAATTAGCTAAGTCATAATCCCACAATTCTATATTCCACCAAACTTGTTATCCATGCGACAACATCATTATTTGACAGGGTCTATTACATATCGCTGCACCTCGATACTTATTTGTATCCCAGCCATTCGACTCTCATAAGGGACATCTACTCTTTCATGCATCAAGGGACAAGTACCCATTCTCTATGCCTCAAAATAGCCAAGGGTCATAACTTTGTTAATCGGGACACATCAATTTCTCTCAAGCCCAACTGTACATCGTGCTAAGATCATCTATTCCTCAAGCCCATTTTCTACTTTTTCGGTCGTCGATGCAACTCTTCGCATCTTCTAAATCATTCGCAACATCCTGATAAGCGTCTAACATCACCATCAATTCTGTCGATATCCAACATGTAATTTATTTCATTCAATTTCAACATCGTTCAATATTCGGTCCATAGTTGTTCTCGTAAAATCTTTCGATAGCAACACCACACTATCATTACTAAGCCTACAATCCTTTTTACCCAACTGATCCAAGTCTTCGCCTGAATCTGAAATTTTGTTTTCTTCCCAACCAAGGCATTTATTTCATATTCTCAATTCTCTTATTACCCAACTTAATGCTAACCGACAAGGTCTAGCGATGGTTCATCTGAACACATCAAAATCTCACAATGGGTCATCCGAACTTAACAAAGAACACGCCTAGCCAACATGTATCAATCGTAAGCTCAGCTATGATTTGATACCACCCAATACCTTATAGGTAAACCAAACACAAAATCATAAACACATCAAGGGTCAAGGGACATCTTATCACGACGAGGGTATATGCAATATACCACTCAGAGCTCAAGCCATTCCGACACAATATTCCCTCGCATCAAACCATCATCCAACATGGACAATCCATCCCGCAGTGGTTATGCTGACCACAAATATCGACTCAAAATTCTGTCGATTCCCATTCACTGAAATCCATGCACATTCTGTTCCAACAAACCACGCCATCACCCACGGTCGATTGCTGCATAACAATCGACTTCAAGAATCCCACACATAAGACATCCAGCATACGTCACAACTTATTATAGCATCGCATCATTGTTAATCTTTTTGGTATCTTTTAGAAATTCAACAAAGCACACATATCACAGCCCACATATTTAGACTTATTGTATGGAACACCCAGTGAGAGGTTAGAATGATCAACGAACTTTCAGTCAAGGGAACAACTTAGAATAGTTTTTGGAAGCAACACAGAACAATTGCAGAAGCACTATGAATCATCATAGAGGCAACTTTGATTTTATCGCAAAAGCAACTTTGAGTATTCGCGGAAGCAATCTTTGAATCATCGCGGAAGCAACTTTGAATAATCGCGGAAGCAATCTTTGAATCATCGCGGAAGCAGCTTAGAATCATCTTAGTAGCAACATTAATTCGAAACAAATCGAATAGGAATCCAAGGACGTAAAGCCGTGCTCTGATACCATTATGTCACACCCCGATCCCAGAGGATAGAAAACTAGCCACTGGGCGTGATGCCGTACAAGTCTAGATTGCACTTGTACAAGGCAAAACCATTACAGTTCCTGGTAATTCTCAGAAAATATCGATAAGGCAGCGAAACCAAGCAGATAAATTGAAGTCACACAATTTATGAAGAAATGTATCTCTTTATTGATATTCAAAATGGATTACAAGAGTTGCAGCAGAATACAGAGTTTACAACTGTTTACCAGGCTCTTAAATAGCCAACTGAATGTATACACTTGCCCTTTTAGGCTACAATGAATATATCGACTTCTTTACAATGACTTGCCAATATGGCTACAATCTCACTGGTACAACTGAGTTCCACTGTTCCATACATTATGTCCCGTATAGCAGAAGACATCGTCTTGAAAGAAGAGCTTCTGCACACCCATCCGATTCATCGATGCCAAGCACTGATTCACAGGATTTCCTCCAAGCAAACACCTGTAATATTGCCCACAACGTGGGTCAGTACATCATCAATATACTGGCGAGCGGTGCTGGCCCAACTCACCTAAGAAGACAACACTAAGTAATCATGTTACAGAACATTATTAACAGTGGTCTTTCTCGTTGCCTTAGGGTCAATTTCATGTTATAGCCGACAAGAAGTAAAGCATGCAAATCTCATAGCCAATATAATTTAAAGCATACAGTTATCACCCTTTGGTGATTCTTACCCACGGTCGTGTAGCCATCCCTGTACATTTATAATACTTACCCTGCCTGCACAAGACATTGTTAGAGACAATATCATGATTCAATATGAATATCACCGTTCAGGTGATTCTTACCAACAACAGACATCCTTCCCTGTATTTGAGTAATAACTTACTCTGCCTGCATAAGACATCATTAGCACCTGACCTATCTATATGAAGGTCACTGGCGACACGTCATCTTGGATCATCTTCTGGTGAACGGCTAACTCCAAATGGGGTACGAATCCATGGGAGGTTTCCGAAACACCGTGCTACTACTTCAGCACCATGGGATTTCAGCGTCCTTTCAGTGGGCGGTAGCAAGCCCCCACTGCAAGTCCTGCAATCCCGATGTCAGTACATCGACACCATCCTTGTTCCCCCTAGGACGAACCGGGTTCCATGGCCCAGGAATACCGTTCGAGGAACAAAACCTTGTCGACAAGTTGTCCATGACCATGCAACTATATGCAACTTATCTAAGAAGAAAACATATAATGCATGATAAGGAAAACTAAGCAAAATCATCATTCTCATCCATCTTGCCATCTAGCCATCTTGCCTTGAGCCAATGCTCACATTATCATCTGCCCATCCAGGGTCTTTGTGGGATCAACATTCTACATCGGCGACAGGATACTAGAATATTGTTACCCAATCCTTTTGCCATATCTTTCCAACCAACTCAATGTACTTACCGCCCAATCTTGGGACTTAGCATCTGTTTAGTATACATTCATTCGAATGCAAATTAAGCATACTCATTGCCCAGTTCTTGGGTCTTAACATCTGTTTTGCCATCTATTCATTGAGCCAAAGCTCGATATACTCACTGCCCAAGTATTTGGGACTTTGCCTTCACCTGTCATGTAATTCATCGCAACAGCGTACAAGCATACAATTCATTTAGCCACAACAGTTTACGTTCATGTGATTATTATCTTTCATTATCTTTCCAAATTCCATACAAGGTGTTATTGAGCAACACAATAAGAAATATAGCACACTATCCTTTATTTTAAGCGTGAAGCTAAAGGATCTTTGAAGGGTTCAACACTACTCACATTCATAGGACGATTCCCGCCACGATCGCATAGCCTTCCAAGCGATCCTTCGCATAATCCCAAGTCCAATAAGGCTTCATCGAACCAACCATCCATCATAAGGCATCTTGCGGGTCGGGGCACTACACAGGGGTAGGGGGAGGGAGGTCTTGCTGTCTAGGGGGGACAGGGGAGGGGGGGTCTTCTTGTCGAGGGGGGTAGGGGGAAGGAGGGCAGGGGTGGGTGGGTGCAGGGGTAGGAGGAGGGGGGCAGGGGTAGGTGGGTGCAGGGGTAGGGGGAGGAGGGCAGGGGACAGGAGCCTAACCCTATTTCAGACACGACTTTGTGACACAGGACACATGACACATAACACATGACACAGGACACACACACACACAATACATACATATATACCTATATATTTTTTTTTTCTTTACATATATACCTATATATATAAATACACATATCTACATATATACATGTATATATATACTCACACACTTACATACACACACAAATACATATATAAATATATATGTATACAATGTATATACACACAAATACACATATATATACAATCAAAAATCTATTTGAAATTTATTTTAAGAATCTGAAATGTTGACGATATATACCGTTAGGGCTGCAAACGAGCCAAGTCGAGCCAAGCTCTTGTAAGCTTGAGCTTGGCTTGACTAGAATTAATCGAGCTCGAGCCCGAGCTCGAGCTTGGTAAGTTTTTTATTTTAGAGCTTGAGCTTGGCTCGAGCTTGTTTATATTAAGCTTGAGCTTGGCTTGGTTTGAGCTCGGCCTTGGCTTGATTAGCAAGCTTGATTCAAGCTTGATAAGCTCAAAATCAAGCATGTTAAGTTAGATTTCAAGCTCGCTCAACTTTATTTCAAGATCATTAGGCTTGATTTCAAGCTTAACGAGCTCGATTTCAAGCTAGTACGAGCTCGATTTCAAGCTAGTTAGGTTTGAATTCAAGTACTTATAATGTTAACAATTTATTTATAAAAATTTAATTAAAAAAGTTTCTTAAGAACAATTATTAAGGATATATAAATATATAATGCACACAACCATATTGTTATGCAAACATATATAAAATTAGAATTCAACAAAGAACAAACCAGCTTCTAAACAAGCCCCTAAACGAGCTCCTAAACGAGCTTCTAAATGAGCCAACTCGCAAGCTCATAAACGAGCTAGCTTGCGAGCTCAAACGAGCCGAGTACTTCTAAGCTTGAGCTTGGCTCGTTTATTAAACGAGCTCGAAAATGAAGCTTGAGCTCAGCTTGTTTACTAAAAGAACCAAGCTCAAACAAGCTTTTATCGAGCCAAGCTTCGAGCAGCTCGCGAACGGCTTGGCTCATTTGCAGCCCTATATACCGTCAACATTAGGTAGTAGTGTACAGTTCATGATTAGCATTGTTTAGATATTATCTTTAGTTAAAGGGTTAGTTTAGATTAGGATATTAGTTTATGTTAGAAGGAACTGCCTGTAACTGCATCGTAGCTGCAGAAATATGAGAGTTATTAGATGTTAAAGTAGGATATTAATTTATTAGTTAGGATAGAGATTTATTAGTTATTTTTATAAACCGTGATATGTTAAATACCTGCAGCTGCATCGTAGCTCAGGGATATGACTGAGAGGGTGACTTGGTTGTCACATTAAGGGTCTTTGAGGAGGTGACATGTTGTGAACAGATATATCCTTATAGTTCTCCTACGCAATGTTAAAGAAAATCCGTAGGAGAACTATATATAAGGATACATCTTTTTGCAACATGTCATCTTGTCAAAGATCCTTAATGTACCAACCATGTTACCGCGGTATTGGTATTGGGATACCAATAGCGATAAGATAAAGGGTACCAATAGCGATAAGGTAAAGGGTACCAACTTAAGGTATTGGTATTGGGATACCAATAGCGATAAGGTAAAGGGTACCTTGGTAGGTAATGACTAGAAATAGGATATTTGACTTAGATTTGACCTTGTTTGACCAAGGTTGACTATTTTGATTGAAAGTCAAAGTAGAGTCAACATCTGACCTAGATTGGACTAAGAGTTGACAAAGTCAACTATAGGTCAACCCTTGACCTACTTTGACCTTGTTTGACTTAGCTTGACCTTGTTTGACTTTGTTTGACTTAGTACAACCTAGTTTGACCTAGATTGCATATCATTGTTATTAGTAACTGTCTGCTACTAATGTGTGTCCCATAATAAGACATAATATACGAATTTGTGCCTATTGGATAATGTGTGTCCATCTTTGCAGAATTATTTCCAAATGGATATGAATTACTACTTGCGGAATCGTTCATGGATGTATAATCGTCGTCCTGATGATATGTGTGGTGTGCGGGATGAATACATAGCGGAAGTAGAGCAGTTCCTGCAGTTTGCTAAGGCGTTCCCTCAGTACATGGATGGCACCAAAATTAAGTGTCCGTGTGTGAAATGTCATAACGTAAAATATTATCCAGAAGTGGAAGAAACATATCATTTGTACTCGAGAGATTTCACGCCTAATTACTATCAGTAGACCGCACACGGAGAACTTGTGTCTTTAGCATCAGAGCCGAAGCCTTATATTGAGCCGTATATGCATGCGAGACCTAATTTTGTTTCAGATAATCATGCATACGACAACGGGTGCATGAACATGATTTTTGACGCTGCGGGGCCTAGTTTCGTTCATGATGCACCTGAGGAGGCACCGAACACCGATGCTGCACAGTTCATGGAGTTGCTGGAGAATGTAAGGACTATATTGTATCCTGCTTGAGGATCATTCACTGTTGGAGGTGGTTACAAGACTGTTGAGCATTAAGTCAGATTTTAACATGTCGTAAGAATGCTACAACCGAGTGTTGGAGTTGATTATAGAGATCTTGCCGGCGGGTGCTACGTTGCCTAAAGACTTCTACCGGTCTAAGAGGATGGTGAGATCTTTCTGGATGGGATACGAGAAAATTGATTCTTGTCACAATGGGTGCATGTTGTACTACAAAGACGACAAGGACGCAGATGTGTGCAGATTTTGTGGTACTGATCTCTATAAGACAACTAGTACAGGAAGGTCTACCGGTGCAAGAAGACCGACCGATTCAATGCACTACTTGCCTTTAACGCCGCGGTTGCAAAGATTATTTATGGTGAAAGAGACGGCCGAAAATATGAGTTGGCACATGCGAGAACAGATTGAAAGAGTGTTGGATCACCCATCCGATGGAGAAGCGTGGAAGCACTTTGATCGAGTGTATCCTGATTTTGCTTCAGATCCACGTAATGTCAGGTTGGGGCTATCTTCTGACGATTTTACTCCTTTTAGTCTTTCGAGATCCCAGTATTCGTGCTGGCCTGTGATTGTCACTCCGTATAACCTACCGCCTTGGATGTGCATGAAGACTCAGTAGATGTTTCTAACCGTTATAATTCCTGGTTCGAACAATCCCAAGAGGAATATTGATGTGTACTTAGAGCCTTTGATAGATGAGTGAAATCAGTTATGGGAAGTAGGCGCTAACACGTACGATGTTTCCAGAAAGCAGAATTTTCAGATGAAGGCAACCCTTATGTGGACCATCAACGACTTTTCGGCCTATGAAATATTATCTAGATGGAGCACTCATGGCCCTCTCTCATGTCCGTATTGCATGGACCGTAGTAAGGCTTTCCGCTTAAAACACGGAGGAAAACTATGCTTCTTTGATTGTCATCGGCAATTTCTGTCGAAAGATCATTCGTTCAGAAGGAACAAGAATGCATTCCGTACCGGCGTTGTAGAGAAGGGTGATCCACCGCCAAGGTGGTACGGAGCCACGATATGGAAGGAGGTTAGAGATTTTCCAAGTACTATCGAAGATCCTACAACTGGGTACAAGTGCGATGGATTTGGTAGAGATCATAACTGGACAAAGAGGAGCATATTCTGGGATCTGCCATACTGGAGTACCAATCTGATCAGACATAATCTTGATGTCATGCATATTGAGAAGAATGTGTTTGATAACATAATTAATACTGTGATGGACGTAAAGGAAAAAATGAAAGACAATCCCAAGGCCAGGTTGGACTTAGAAGAAATATGCAAACACCCTGCGTTGTATTTGATAGAGCAGAATAGAAAACAGTTCCTGCCGAAGTCAATTTTCTCGCTGGATAAGGAGGATAAAGTGAGACTTTGTCGGTGGATCCAGGGCCTAAAATTTCTAGACGGATATGTGTCAAATCTGAGAAGATGTGTCGATCCTAAGAAAAACAAATTGACGGGTATGAAGAGCCACGACTGTCACGTATTCATGGAGAGGTTAATTCCGATTGCATTTCAGGAATTCTTACCGCAGGCAGTTTGGAATCCATTGACGGAGCTAAGCATATTCTTCAGAGATCTTTGTTCTAAGAAATTGCTCATTGATCGTCTAGAAAAGCAAGAGAAGGATATTGCGGTAACACTGTGCAAGCTAGAGAGGGTATTTCCTCCTGGATTCTTCGACTCTATGGAGCATTTGCCGATTCATCTATCCTATAAGGCACGTGTTGGTGGACCCGTCGAATATCGATGGATGTATCCGTTCGAGCGACATTTGAATCACCTAAAAAGAAAGGTGAAAAATAAGGCACGGGTCGAGTGTTCTATTTGTGAAGCCTATGTTCTCGAGGAGATTACAAACTTTTGTTCGATGTATTTCAAGCCTCATGTTGCAACTAATAGAACGAGAGCTTCCAGAAACGACGACGGAGATCATGAAAGTAATGATACAATACTGAAGGTATTCAATGCTCCAGAAAAGCCATTGGGTAAAATGAAGAAGAGATATCTGAACGATGATGAGCTAAGGGCTGCTCAGGTGTATGTATTACTCAACTGCGATGAGGAGAAAGTAGAGAAACGGAAGGGGTAAGTAATTAATACGTCTACATTATTTTAATAGTGTTGATTATTATACTATTATATTAATTGAACGATATTGTTTTCAGCATATTTAATGATGATGTGAGGTCAGGTAGGCCACACATAACAGAAGAAAAACTAGAACAAGAAATGAGGTATTATTTTCCATCATGGTTGAGTGCATATGTAAGACTTGAGAACTTTGTAATTACCTTTCTTTATATGCACTTGATTGAGAATGAGCTTAATTGCTTCTTTCGTGGTATTTAGGTCGATCGTCCATACGCAAGACTTGAGAATGAGTCTATTAGAACGCTAGCCAAGGGACCAATTTATGCTACAAAAATATGGCCAAGCTACTGTGTTAATGGGTTTAGGTTCAAATCAACAACTTGCCCGATCAGAGACAACTTTATGGATCTCGACTCCACCAAAAACAGCTGTTTGTGTATCAGATCTTCGAACTACAAAGATGTTGATACGGGCAACGATTTCTATGGCATGCTATGGAAGATCGTAGAGCTGACATATAGTTATGGAATAGAGCCTGCTAAGATTGTGTTATTCAGGTGTGATTAGTTCGATCCGATTGAAGGTCAAGGTTGGAAAGTAGACAAGCACGGTCTTGTTGATATAAACTATCGGCGTCGATATCAAGCCTATGAACCATTTGTCCTATCAAGTCAGGCTCAGCTCGTGTACTTCACAAGTTATCCTAAACGGGGAACAACAAGGTCGGACTGGTTGGCAGTATGCAAGACCAAAGCTAGAAATACCTTTGAGGTTGACGATATAGCTTATCAAGAGGATGAACTACCTCTTGTAACAAATATTATAGAAGTGGACACGACGGAAGTTCCTCATTACATTCTAATTGTGTAGAAGAAGTAGAATTATCTGAAGAGGAAGATGCAGATGAAAGTGAAGATGTAGAGGAGGAAGAAGAAGAAGAAGAAGAAGAAGAAGAAGAAGAAGAAGAAGAAGTAGATGAGCTAAACGAACTAGATGAATTTTCAAAAGAGGATTAAATCTGTACGTTTGTTTTATCATCATATTTGACACTTTAGTGACACTTCTATCATATAAATCTGTGACACTTCAGTGACACTTTATTGACACTTTTATCTGTGACTATGATATTTTTCAAAAATCTGTGATGTCTATCATATAAATATGTTTTTTTTGTCATATGTTATTATCAGGTATGACTAGACCATCTGGACGACGCGGAGGATTTTATATTAGGCAGTCCCGTCAGCCTCGGGCTGGGGATGGAGATTCCGTACCCTCATTCTCATCTCCGAGTACGCCATTGTACCGTTCTGTTCCCGGTCCATTATCGGGACATGGCAGTTCCAGCAGGTTGGCGACTCCTCCCTCGTCGTCTAGCCTTCCTGATCCCGCATCCAGTATCCTTGATCCCCCGTCCAGCATTCCTCCTGCCGACGGCTCCATGGGGGGAGCCGAAGCCGAGCATATGGAGGACGGCGATCAGACTGATCCTGCCCAGGCAGGAGGTGAGAGCGAGCCTCCATGCATTCCCCCGGGCGAGACGCGTATGAAGATTTGGACGGACGAGCCTATGAAGTAAGTTAATTAATTAATATATATTTCTCAAATGATTATATGTACATATATATTCATGAAAATTATTATTGTATAGATATCGGCCTTCTGCAGTACAGAGACAGCTGGGGGTATTTCTGAGGCAGAACTATGGTGGGCATTGGATTAACTACTCAGATGCTCCCGCAGATAGGAAGGCCTTTTGTTTCGTCCACTTCAAGGTAAAAAATTTGTTTATTTTTAAATTTTAATAATTATTTGTGTATATTATACAACTTTTTTATTTTACTTATTGTAGAGGACCTATTTCTATCCACCACACCGGGCGGCGAAGATCGAGGGCCAATTTTCTGCCATCACAGCCAAGCTCATCCGTGATGCGATCCACGATCAGAAGTCTCGTGATCGTTTCAGACAGCCGATCCATGGTTGGATCATGCCAGAGCAGTGGACTGCGATGAAGGCTAGATTCAGCGAGCCCAAGTACCAGGAGCGATCTGACAAGGCCAAGGTGGCGCGATCGAGCGCCGGTAAGTGGTGTGGTGGCTCCATTCCGATGACGGAGCATTTTTGTCGTCTGGTACGTTTCCTATGACGGACATTAATTTATATATAGTTCGATAGAATATTTAATACTAATAATAGATAATATATTTTAACAGGTAAAAAGGGTGAGGACCCGAACATGGTGACCGTCTTCCTGGTCACCCATCGGAGGGCTGGGGAGTTCATTGACGAGAGGGCGACGCAGGCATATGTACGTTCTATTCTTTATATTAATTTACTATAATTTCAAAAACATGAAAATAGATATCAATATAGACTTTAGCAAACACTTACACGTTAGGAAACATGTTCTAGGCCGAGTTTGTTCGGCTACAGGAGGAGGCGGCTGCTGCTGCTAGTACGCCAACAGAGGGAGGGACTGGTACTTCCTCCCAGCCGCCTACAGCTCCATCGCCACACGAGCTCTGGATGACCGTCGTTGGCGGTCTTCAGAAGGGTACGTACTATGGTACGGGATCCTACGGCACGTATTTGGCTTCGGAGTCATCCCGGTCCCCCTCTGTCAGTGCGCAGTCTCCGGCTTCGCAGGCGTCGTCACGAGTTTAGGATATTCGTCGTCAGATCGAGGAGCTGCGTCGCGAGTTGCAGCAGCAGATTTTTGATGCGGTCGAGCGACGATCCGATCCTCCGATCGTCACCGGATGATTTGATGCGGTCGAGTACAGTATACAGGAGCTGATGAGTCTGCAGCAGGCTACAGCTGTCAGCTTGCACATGCTCACCGAGTCTATGCAGCGCACAGAGCGTAGACAGGTCGAGCTGGAGGGATCGCAGAGGAGCATGTCTGCCTCACTCACTCATGTATCGGCTTCGCTTGAGGCGAGTACTGAGAGGGTGGTGAGTACCCTTGCTGTTTATGGTGAGCGACAGCGAGAGCTGGAGCAGATACGTCCTCCCGGTCCATCGACGGCACCGACTCCAGACATTGTACTGCCTCCTACTGCCCATACGGTGCAGCTCACACAGGAGCAGTATGAGTACATGCTATCCCAGATGCACGACAGGGGTCCTCAATGATCAGTAGATTTTTTTTATCATCTTCGTATTTATTGGCCCTATGGGCCCATTCACCGTTTTGTACACTGATTTTGAATATTATTTGACTCTGTTGGACATGTATGTTTGTTGGACATGTATGTTGGTGATATTTAATTTGTTGGTATTTTCATTGAGTACATGTATGTGTAGGAACCCTAGAGGGGGGGTGAATAGGGTCAAGCTAACTAATCAAGCACTTAGCACAAGCTAATTGGCAATTTAAAAATATAAGTGCAAGAGAAGAAACAAACACAATACTGACACCCGATGTATCATGGTATCCTCCTAAGAGGCAGTCCAGTCCCGGAACTCTCTCCGACTTTAATCCACTATTTGAGCAAATAGTTACACACGAGTTTGGATCCGAAGAACTCGCCAACTTCTTACACAAGAGCTTTAATCCGAAGGGCTCTCCGACTTCAACCGAGAGTTTGGATACGAAGACTCCCCAACTTCAACCGAGAGTTTGGATACGAAGACTCTCCAACTTTAACCTTTCACAATAGGTTTTGATCTCCTTATATAATAGGATGAAGATCTCACTTTTTAACTCAATAACTCTAACACAATTTGTAGATGGCAAATGAAGGCTTTGTAGAGTTGTATGTGGATAAGCTTTGGTGGTTTGGAAATTTTTAGGCTCAAAGCATCAATCTTGAATGAAGGGGTTCAAGGCTATTTATAACCAAAGCATTGAAAAGAGCTCAAGGCAACTTTTCAGTCCACGAACCGGCATACCGCCGGTATGATCCGGCATACCGACGGTATACCGGTCTGGGATTGCAACGGCTAGAAATATAGCCGTTGGGATCATTAATGGCTGGAAATCCGACCGTTGGAATTTTAACATTTCGGAAGCGGTATACCGTCGGTATGGACCGGTATGCCGTCGGTATGCCGGTTTTATAAACAGAAACTTTCTGTGAACAAAAACGGGTATACCATCGGTATACACCGGTATACCGTCGGTATACCGTTTTCCTCCAAAAATGATCCTGGGCTTATTTCTGTCCTAGCTTTCGATTTTGCCATCCATTTCTTGTGTTTACAATAATTCCTAAGACTCATTACAGACTCCAGATATACTTAGGCAGGTGCAGGCTTCTTCAGAGTCTTGAATGATGATGGCATGGCTTGGCTTCTTCCTTTGATAGGTGCTGGCTTTTTTTTATGGCGGCAGCTGTCCAAAGATATCCAGTTTGTGAAAATAGAATACCTTTCGGGGGCTTCGCCTCCGAACCCCCGACGAGGGGCACTGCCCCCTCGACCCCTGTCCGCTGACCGGGCAGCGGAACCCCCGGTGCGTGGCTCCAGAGATGTCGTCGGGTGGTTCAGAGAAATCTTGTGGGATCCGTCGTCTTTGGCCCACCATGATTTCTTCATTGCATATGTCCACATTTATCTTGTTTATTACTTTTCTGCATGTACATGTTAGACGAACAAAGCAATATACATAGTAGCAAGTATGATAAGTTAAAGCACATTAGGACTGTGCAAAGTTTAAGTATAAGTGCTAAGGTGATGGCATAAATGTTAGTGATATCATAATGATTAAACTTAATTGAATGACCACAATCAAAAACATAGTTTTGATTTTGGCAACCCAATTAAATTTAAGATAGATAAGCTCATATCACTAAGATGTAAACCAATGGGCACATATCACCAAAGATATAAGTATAAGTAGAAATGCTATAGCGATTGTATGAAGATTAGTGATAAAGAAATGCTAAACTTAACATATTAACCATATTCAAAAAATGATACAATCATTGGGCCAATAGTATGATATTTAGTTGTAGACTGTTATGATGGGAGACTGTTATTCATCTATTAGTTATAGACTGTTATGATGGAAGACTGTTAATTGTGATGATATATGCGACGGGGATGACAAATATACCTACGCTGGGTTATAAACGATGATCTGATATACAAAGGAGGTGCTGCCCAAATTTTAAAAAAATATAATGTGTATTTTTGTGATGATGTGTGTCTGTGTTTACAGTGAATGTGAACACAGACACACAGCATAACAAAAATACCAATTTTTTTTTAATTTTTTTATAACATCTGCGACGTATAGCAACGTTCTGCGACGTTTTGCGACCTAGAGAACACGTCGCTATACGTCGCCAAATAGTGACGTAACGTCGCTAGATTACTGATGTTGCATATGACCACCTGAGAGCTGACGTCGCTAAAGTTGTCGCTCGGTGTCGCTAAAATGCTGACGTGGCTGCCATGCCATGTCATCATATATAAAGTTGACGGCGTCGCTAAGTTGTCGCCCTACGTCGCTATAGTGGCGACGTATGATGACGTCGCTATCTGTCGCTAATGTTGCGACGTCTAGCGACACAAACCTGACGTCGCAACTAGCGACGAATTGCGACGAAATTGTAATCTACGACAAGCATATACGCGACATCCAATTTTCGTCGATAAATACGTCGCTAATAGAAATTAGCGACGGATTTTCCTTTTTTAGCGACGTATTCGGACGTCGCTAAAAGGGGTTATTTTAGTAGTGTTTGTCCCTCCAAATTAAAATTAACATTAAAATTAAATTAAAATTAATGTTAAAATTAAAACTAATTTTTTTTAACATTAATATTAATATTAATATTAAAATTAAAATTAATGTTAACATTAACATTAATATTAATATTGATATTGATATTAACATTAATGTTAATATTAACATTAACATTAAAATTAATATTAACAATAATATTAGCATTAATATTAACATTAATATTAACATTCAAATTAATATTAACATTAATATAAAGATTAACATTAACATTAACATTATGGAATCTTGTATTTTTCTATATATTTAAATTTCTAGGCAAACATATTTGGTAAGTTCCAGAGATATGGTAAGTTATTATTTATATAATCTTTTATGGGATCTTTTATTTCTATCTATTTAAATGTTCTCTTCGACATCACTATATTTTTATTGGTCCACATGGAAGCCACGTGGGATGGCTTATATTCCAAAAGTTCTAGATTCTATTGAAAAAAAAATCCAAAAATGTTCTTCTCTAATTCTATATATACCAAAAAATATTTAAACTAACAGTAGTTAAAATATGTAAATTATAAACCTCTCCACTAACATAATTGTTAATCACTAATAATCACACACTTTCAAGTACAGTAATAAACCTTATATCCCCTTTTTCCTTATATATAATAGACAAAGTTCTAGATTCTATTGAAAAAAAAATTCCAAAAATGTTCTTCTCCAATTCTATATATACCAAAAAATATTTAAACTAACAGTAGTTAAAACATGTAAATTATAAACCTCTCCACTAACATAATTGTTAATCACTAATAATCACACACTTTCAAGTACAGTAAATGTTCACCGGATTTGTTATGCAAGTCTACGTTTAAAAATTGAAGAAAATATACAGATAAAAGAAATACACAACACATGTGCACGATTTCTACTATTAATAATGACTAGTCCATCGTGTTTTTTTTTTTTTTGGGGGGGGGGAGGTGGGTGGGGGTGGGGGGGAGGAGGTGTAAGCCCCTGTTTTTCAAATTCTAGTTAAATTAGTGTTAATTAAATGTTAATGTCATTTATAGCCTTAAAATAATTATTAGGATTTTTAGGAATTTTCCTAGAATTTTTAATGATTTTTAAATAAGATTTATATATTAAAAATATCATTTTGTAATTTATTTAAATGTTTTAATATCATTTTGTAATAACTAGAATTGTTTTAATATAGTTTTGTAATTATTAGAATTGTTACAATATCAGTTTGTAATAAATAAATTATTTTTAAATGCGGAATGCAAATTCTAATTTGCATCTACCTACCTTAGGAACTTATCTGTAAAAACCTAAACTAGGAGGACCTAATTGCTAAACCCTATTCTACCCACCCCGACTGACCGACGACTGACCGGCCGACTGCCCCCGCCATTCCCGGCCAGCGCGACGACCCCCCCGACCGCCTCAACCCGCCTATTTAAACCCCCTCACCCCCCCCAGTCGACCACCACTCACCCCGACCCATCTCCACCGACCGCAGCCCCATTTCTTCCCCAAAACCCCCAGCCCTAACCCTAACTTCGGCAACACCCCACCACCGCCTCACCGACCGCCGTCGTCAGTCGCCACCACCGCCATCCTCTTCGCCACGTCGAGCTGGATGTAGCGCCACCGGAGCGCCACCGTCCCGACGTCCCAAACCGCCGCCTCCGCCTTCGAAACTCCTTCGAGAAGTCGGACACGTGAGTAACAGAACTCGAATCGTGTCGTGCGTGTCTCGTTTTCACGCACGAGACTCGCCAGGACACGACGAACCTAATGCTGTGCTCGGACACACGAGACTGTGCTCGTACGTGTCGTGCTAAGCACGGACACGTAGATTCCTGTGTCCCAAACTGTCCGGACACAGAATTGTTTTTATTATTTTTTTTGTATATTAACTCGTTTAAACATAAATAAAACTAACATAAAATCTATTCCTAACACAGCGGGCCGCTGGCCCACTGGCCAGCGCGCAGTGATCAAACACCCCCCCTTCTCCTGAGGGCAGAGTTCGAGCCCCCTTTCTGTTTCTTTTTTTCTTTTCTTTTCTGTTATCTTTTCTTTTTCTTTTTATTTTGTATTTATATATATATACATATATGTATATATATTAATACATATGTATATGTATATACTGTTTTTATTAACAGTATTTAATATATATGTATATATTTTATAGTTAGTAAATTTTATATATATGTGTTTATATATACATTTTCCTATGTATATATATATTATATATATATATACACTATATTATTAAGTGTGTTCTTATATATATATATATATATATATATATATATATATATATTTATATATATATATATATATACTTTATAAATTAAGTATTTTTCTCTTATATATATATATGTACTTTTAAAGCATATGTATGCATATTTTCACTATGCATAACTTTACCTTATTAAAATAATAATATTTATTTTGACTATTACCAAACAGTATTTTTATTATATTTAAATTACTGCAACCATTTGGTGTCCAAGCCTAGCATGGGTATTTGGGCTCAAATATGTTTTCACACATTCAAGACCTGTACAAGTCATATTGGACTTGATTCATGGCCTTGGATCCTGTATTTGAACTCTGGTTCAAATTATATACATGGACAAAATACGCAGATAATTAATTATTGTGTGCATTGCTGTTTTTGATTTTCTAAAAATACTTAAAGTATTGCTAAAATTATGGAAAAATAGTTTTTAGATACTTTGTTAAGTTAGCTAATTTAGTATAATTTTTGTAGTATTTAAATTACTATTTTGCCACTAGGTTGGCATATGAAACCAAAACTCACTTTCTGTATACTTAGGAAAACTGATTTTTATAAAATATTTGTACTGGTTAATAAATTCCAAAAAAATTATAATAAATTTCTATGATTAACAAGGATCACTTTAGTACTTTACTTTAAGAAAAACTAGGCTTTTTGCCTATCTCTAAAATGGTTAGAACACAATGATCTTTTGATTTATTTATTGATTAATTACGACTTGTAGCTTTTTGTGTTATTTGGAGTTTTAGTCGTGTTGAACCCCATCCCTCACTAGTATAAAGACCCTAGAAAGTTAGTTAACATAGTGTGTCACCCCACATTGGTCTCCTATGCCAAGTTATCATTTTGGCTAGGTGTCCAGTCACAAGTCGTGTTTCACCAATTAGTGTCCTAGTGTTTTAGCTTAGTGTAAAACTAAGTTATTATATTTTACTTCTACAGCGACGAGTTACTGGACATCCATAGCACTGTTATCGTAGCTTGTTTTGTTTTGCTTTGCTAGAGGCAAGTACTTTCTACGAACTTTACATATTGTCACATAAATGAACTGCAAACTCCACCATGTTAAATGCTGATCCTTGGGGTAGCAAGTTAGAAATTCTACATGTTGTACTTCCAGTTACTACCATACTTAGAACTGTCTTTATGTATCTCTCACATGATAGAATACGGGTTATGGGTAAACTGATGGTAGAGTACGTGATCATGACCCCCCTATAGTAGCGAGCTTGGTCGCATTTTATATGCATACCTTGCCGCAGGTAAATATCTCGCATTTTTGTACGGATGTACACCTATGCTTGTTGACTTGTACGTATGTACATTTTATTTACATGTGCCACAGTACATTGTACATCTATTGACCGATCACGTACCTGTAGAAGCATGGAATTTCACAACCAGAAAGACCATGCGCCAGACACTACATGCGCCAGGACTCGCACAGAACACTTCACAGCAAAGTCAATAACCATGGACATTTGAAGAAGGACTTTTTATTTATATATAAAAGTCTATTACATGTCTAGAAAAGGTTGTACAAAGGAGAATTTCTACAAAGGAATCCTAAGTCTACAGCCAGCGGCCACCATGCGCCTCCAGTTAGGCGCAGCAGTCATCATGCGCTCCCAGTCACCATGCGCTGTCAGTCAGGCGCAGCAGACATCATGCGCCTCCAACCAGGCGCATCCCACCATATCTTCAGCAGCTCAGTCATGTGCATCCAGCTCAGTTGTGTGCATCCCTTCAGCAGCCCAGCTATGCACATCCCTTCAGCCAAATTCTTCCAGCCAGGCTCACCTGGCCGGACAGAGCCCAGTTATGTGCCGCTCTTCCAGCCAGGCTCACCTGATAAGTGCTTCGCCAAGCAAAGCATTTAACCCTCTGGCTGGAACCAAGGAAGAGAAGAGCACCGCAAATGCTGTGGCCAGGGGAGGCTTCGAAAGAGCCTCCAAAGCCGAAGGAAGACCGTGATCGAAACCGCGACTAAAGCCTAGCACCGCCATTCCGATCTACGGCTCTTCCGGAATAACGGGGACAAGGCCCGAGCATCCTTATCTTTGGATGCAACAGGCACATTCCGCCTGCCTCGGAAGCCCTCGACTCCGTCTTTTGGATGTAACAGTCACCTTCAAGTGCATCGAAGACAACACAGCGTCTCATTTTCACCCTCGGGAGCACTTCGTCAACAGAATACACCCGCATGTTCAAGTTCATGTTGGAAGAACGTGAGGGAATGAGAAGCAAATCTTCTCTCCATGCCACTATTTATAGGCCGGGCAGATCAAACCCACGCGCCAAGTGGATGACCCTCCGAATTCCGTACAATGAATTTACATTAAATGGATGAACCGGACGCCTCGAATTCAGCCAAACGGCTATTTATAGCACTCGAATTGCGAGACAGCCGCATCATTAAAAGACATGTCCGATGCGCCAGCCAGACAGCGCACCACACAGACGCGCCCTTCGGCATCAGGCGCATCACACAGACGCGCCCTACAGTACTCGGCGCATTACAGAGGGTGCGCCCTCGCACATCCCCATTCCGAGTGGAACGCCAACCGACGCGCCCACTCAGCTGTCCATCGAACGTCACCAACATTAAATGCTTAACTGACAGAGTTGGCAGCACGCCTTCCAAAGTCTGAACAGTTGACAGCTTTATTCAGAAAACGAAGCATCGGCAACGTCAGCATCATCATGACTTTATTTCGACGGCTACTGCCACGTGGCCACTCCACCATCAGCATGCGCCTCTACGACCATGCGTCCAAATCAGTATGCGCCTCAAAAGCCATGCGCCTCAGACTGCTCTCTGATCCCGAAAGACAGAAGAAAAGTCGCCTGCATGCGCCTCAAAAGCCATGCGCCCCAAATGGTTTGTAACTCCTAAAGGTTATGAGCCGCAGCCTCCTCCTGCGCCCAATCCAAGGCGCAGCTCACCAGATCACTTCTCTCCACCAAATCCGAGATCTTCGAACCATGAGTCGACGACACGTGTCTTTTGACTCAACTCATCCAAGATTTCAGCAACGGAAAGATCTTCTCTCTGCTACGTGCCGGCTCACAACAGCAGTATGAAGAGTTCTCCCCTCGATCAGGGCGCAGCATCCGTGCGCCTCCATCAGCGACCTCCACGTGGCATCCCCACACCGGCGCATCCTGCATGCGCGCATGAGCAGCCAGCCTGCAAAACTATAAATAGAAGGATCATCTCCTTCACACACAGACAGAGACTCAGAACAGAAGACTCACAACATAGAGAGAATCGACAACAGAGAATCACCGAGAGGCAGTTCTAGACACTCAACGTCTTCCTCCTCTCAGCAAGCTCCAGCACCCAGAGCAATCAACACCTTCAGAGAACCGATAACCGTCGTCAGCCGGTCAACGGAGTCAACGCGTTACCACTCGCTCCATTGGCACTAAGGACCCAGCTTAAACAAAAGTGTACTCCTAGGACTACATCTAAGTCCTATATTGTATCACTGTTCTGTTTGTATTAAGATTTCAATCAAAATAATTTTAATGGCAAACAAGCTGGCGACTCTGCTGGGGACTTCTTTCTCCTCTACCGAGAAGGTCGTGTCACAGACCGACGACGTGAAGGTGGGCTCCTCCCACAAGACGCTGGTAGTGTGCCTCAATCAACAGGCGTACGAGGAGTTCATTTCTGAAGGAAGTGCGAGTCCTTCGAAGCGGTTGTCGAAGCCGAAGAAGATCCGCGAAGTCTGGGTACGCAAAGTCGACGCCTCGGGCACCACCGTTGAAGGGGATGCGCCCGTCCAGCCTTCCCTTCCTGCTGACGTCCTCAGCAGTCAAGGTGCGCCCGCTGATGCAGCGCATCTCTCGGGGAAGCGTGCGGCTGACCACGTTCTCCAGCCATCTTCCTCTCAGGCGAGGAAGATACGTCGACGGAGCAGGGGCGCAGCCAATGCCCCGCGCATTACTTCTGATACGCCACAAAGAGCCTCTGTCTTTGACAGACTCACTCGCTGTAATGGCGAGGAGAATTTGGATGCTGAGTACTATGCGCCCCAGCGGGCTGGTACGAAGAAATCTAAGGCGGCACGGGCCATGCGCCACAAATGTGCTATGCCAGCAGCCGGCCAGAGGCACGCGCTTACGATCACGCGCGCTGCCGATGGCATGCTGTACAAGGTTGACTCAAGTGCTTCTGCACCAACAACGAGTCGACCTTCAAAGTCCTCATCTCGCTTGGGCGCATTCACTGCGTGCACAACCAAGCCGAGAGAGGCAAACTCAGTGGTCTTGAACTCCCGCGCCTCCTCTGGTTGTACGTTTGAGGTCCGTTCAAGTCACTTCAAATGCTGTGGTTCCTCCACTACTGATCGTGATGCCTGCTTGGTATTAGATCAGGGGGCGCAGCACTCACCCGACCACCCCGGCGCTTGGCCCTGCCATGCGCCTGAGAGGGGTGTGTGGGTAGCACTCTCCTCCAACGACCTGCGCAACGTGATCACTCACAAGCGCCGGTCAGGAGAGTTGACCAACAAGCACGATGCGCCTCTCACGGGGCACACTTGTGCAGTGGTCACCATCAACTGCTGTTGCAAGATGGCAGTACCACCAAAGCAGTCGGTCTTCCAACGGCTACAATCATCGACACCCCTCTGACATCGCCTTGGGACGAAGGTGTCAGCAGAAGAGGAGCTAAAGGTTGCTTCATGCAACGTGATCTCCAACTCCTCATCTGTCCGGAAGACGAATGCCAATTCCTCGTCTTCATCCAAAAGCCAGCCGAGGAAAACCAAGGCAGCTGTCTCGACCTCTGGAGTGTTCGAAGGCACTCGGTCGAGGAAGAAGTTCTTGGAGGAAGCTGGGGGTAGCCAGACCCTTGTCGAGCCTCCTTCCGAAGACGAAGATGTCCAAAGCACAGCTGCGACGGATCTTCATCAAGGCGAAAATGGCCTCCCTGAAGCCCCTCGAAATGACGATATCCTCCAGGACACCGCCGGGGGTAGTGCTGGAAACGAAGAAGCCTTTCAAGACAGAGCTGAGGGCAGTCAGGCCCTTGCAGATGCGCCTGTCGAAGACGAACTCCAGAATGTGGCTGGGGGTGGCCAAACACCAGGAGAAGTGACTCCCCCACATGAGAGCGAGGCTGAAAGCGAAGCCTCAACTGATCCATCCACTTCTGGCCGTGTCATGACGGTATACATGACCGGGGGTGATCTTGAGACTGATGCGCCGCCACAGGACATTGTCCAGCGCATAGACTCGCTAGAGGGAGGACTCAAAACCCTCTCTGCCTCAATGCAAGCACTGACTCAAGCAGTGTTTGAGATGCGGTCGGCCTTGATCAGGACACCTTCAAATGGTCCCGACCCAGGAGCCAATGGAGAGTCGAGTGTGCCCCTCCAACGAACACCCTCAGACACAGAAGCACCCCGAACGTCGGAGCCCTCAAACGCTCCACTCCAGGTGGTACCTCCTTCTCCGACTCCTAGCTCCACGGAGGACGTGGTCGAAATGATCAAAGATCTGCGGAAGCGCTTCGAGTCCAAGAACAGGCAGGAGGAGCGCCAGAAGATGGGCATTCCCCAGCCTTATCCCCTTGAGTGGAACAAGGTGGTTTATCCCCCAAAGTATAAACCACAAACACTCACGCCGTATGACGGGAAGGACTCTCCACGACGGTACCTGATGTACTTCCAGTCGCAAACAGGGCATCTTCCGAAGGAGGACGCGTTCCTCACCAGCATCTTTGTTGGGGCCCTGAAAGGGGTGGCGTATGACTGGTACTGCAGCCTCCCCGATAATTCCATATCGTCCTTCGACGACCTGACACGCCTCTTCCTCGACCACTTCTACGACGGTGGGAAGGACATGACGATGGCGTCTCTCATTGAGATACGCCAGAAGGACAAGGAAACGGTTCGGGCATTCATCGAACGCTTCCGTCAGGCCTGCTTCAGGCTACCTCCAGGCATGCCAGAGCATGCGCTTCTCTCCGCTTGCAGTATGAACATGCTGCCTGCAGTAAAGCTCTGGCTTAACTCTACTCTCCCTCCCGACTGGAGCTCCCTAATCATCGAAGCTGAAGCTGCAGAGAAGAAGGCGGCCAATGCACGTCTTCTGGGTGTTAGCTTCCCCGCCCTTGACGATAAGGGGAAAAAGTCCGCAATCAACAACTCCGGACGAGAAACAAAGGGGAAACAGGCATTGACTGTTAATACCTCGAAAGGCGCATCTGCGCCTACTCAAAAGCCTCTACTGGCACCGAGACCCAAGGAGGTTTATTCATTCAATGATGACGACACCCTGCAACTCTTTGAGATACTGAAGCAGGGTGACAAGATCAAGCTTCCGGACCCGAAGCGGCCCGATGAAGTCGGGAAAGTGGACAACCCGAGGTACTGTCACTACCATCGGTTTGTCGGACACCCGACTAAGGACTGCTACGTCCTCAAAAATTACATCCAGCGCATGATCAATGCGGATGTAATCTCCATCGACTACGAAGAGAAGACGGTGTCAGCTAATGTGGTGTCACTTCAGTTCGGCACCTTGCCGCCGACTACCACACAAGATGGCGTCGTCCCCATCCCTAAGGCGACAATGGAGGTGGTGAACTTGCCACCCACCCGTGACAATGTGAGTGGACTTGTCCCACTCACCACATCTCGAGGAAAGGTCCTCTGGGTTCACCCCGACCTCGTCTCCGAGGTAACTCAACCGGAGGTACGCCCTACCTCCAAAGCAAAAGGCAGGAAGATCAAGTCTTGCCGCATGGTCTCTTCTTCAACGGAAGAGGCGCTTCCTGTGCAGACGCGTGCACAACAGAACTCCCAGCCCGGTGAAGCTGCCGCCGAAGTGGTGCCTCCTGGCACCATCCCTGAGGAGGGTCCATCCAAGCCCTCAGCAGCCAATAAACAAAAGCAAGTGGAGGCCCGTTTCGATAGACCTCTGCGGAAAGAAAATGCTTCAGGGCTAGCCAAGCCCCACAATTTTGACATTCTGGCACAACTGGCCAGTACTCCTGCACGTTTGTCTTTGTTCGAGCTCCTGCGTCTCTCCAAGGACTCCCGAGAAGCTCTCTGCGAAGCTCTGAAGGATGTCGAATCCTTTCTCAGTCAAATCAAGCAGCCTGAAGACCTCCCAACTACTTGTGCACACTGTCATTGTGCGGATGAAGTTATCCCAAACATAACTTTTACCTAACAAGACATGCTGCTCAAGCATCACCGACATAACCGACCGTTGTATTACACAGGGCACTTCGGTTCGGTAAAGGTGAGCAGGATTCAGATCGATCCGAGGTCTTCCCTAAGCATCATTCCAAAGGCGCTGCTATCAAAGCTAGGGATCCCAATGTACCGGCTGGCGCCCTCCAATACGACCATCAGTGGCTTCAACGCTAGCAAGAGCGAGCCACTGGGCAAGATCCGGCTGAAGTGTCACATCGGCAGCCTCAAAACTGAGGTAACTTGTTATGTGGTGGATGCCGAGGTCAACTACAACATCTTACTCGGACGACCATGGTTACATGAGTACATGGTGGTGCCCTCCACACTCCACCAATGCATGAAATATGTATCCACCAACGGCGTCATCCGGACGGAATTTGCAGATATCGATCCCTTCAAAGGGATTGAGGCCTACTTCACCGATTCCGGCTTGTACAAGCCACTTGACGAGGAGGAAGCCAACGACGCCGATGATGAAGCAGAGACGACAACAGAGCCGGACTTGGAGCCCGAAATGACTCCCGACGCCCCCTTGAAAATCCGATTGAAGGGCAAGCCTCCCCAGAAGGCGCCTCCAATGAGCATCAAGCTATCAGGGAAAGCACCGACTCACGAAGCTCCCCTGAAGATACGCCTCAAGGGAAAGCCACCTCAAACAGCGGCTCCCCTGGTGGTAAAATTACAAGGGAAGGCGCCACTCATCGGAGGCGCAACCGAGGCACCTCTCAAGGTGCGTCTTAAAGGCAAGCCGCCGCAGTCATCCAAGATACCGGAGAGGGCTCACATAACCCTCTCAGACCCCAAAGTCAGAGCGGTGGAGGACTCTCCTGATCCGGCCCCAGTGCTTACAGATGAGGAGCTTGACGAATATATCTCTGCTGATGTAGACGCACCCTCCTTCGACACCATAATCAAATAGTCTCGTCTCAAGGAGTCTTCATAGTCCCTCCACGGAGTCGAGACCAAGGCACCATCATCTCGGGCAAAATCGAGCGTCGTCGGGACCTCCCGTCAATCGAGCCCGAACCTGATACCGGCAGAGTACAAGTCTATCGGTACACGGATACGGCAAAGCGCATCATCCAAAAGATGGGCTACGACCTGAAAAGCAATAAAGGCCTAAACTACGGTAAGGGTCGGCATCTCCCTGTTCGGCTTTCGATGCCCAATGGAAAGCCACAGGATTACTATAATCGGACTCGACGGGGGTTAGGCTATGTCACGCCGCCATCAACTCCAGAGAGTTCAGACGCAGAAGACATAGAACATTCCCACTCGTTTGAAGCATCGACGTGGGATTCCGATACCAGTATCGGATCAGTCTTCAGGAAAGTGCTGTCAGCTAACATGACATCGGCGCAACCTCAGAAAGATGAAGGCGAAGACCAACCGCCGGAACCCTTCGAAGAGGAACCCTGGGCTCAACGCCTAGGAGAACAATGGGAGTCTCGTTTTGAGTTACGAGAACCTCCCACCGAAGACGAAGTCGAGCAGATCGACCTCGGGGATGGGTCTTCTTCTAAACCCATCTTTATCAGCAAAAGCTTGGAAGGAGAAGACCGAGAATCTTTAGTCCAACTGGCTAAAGAATATATTGACGTCTTCGCCTGGAGCTACGAAGACATGCCGGGTCTCGATCCACAGATCGCGATGCATAGGTTGAACATCTTACCAGATGCCAAACCTATCAAACAACAACAGCGACGCTTCCGCCCGGACATCATGAATGCCATCGATCAGGAGGTGGACAAGCTCTTGACCAGTGGCTTCATCCGTGAGGAACAACACCCGGACTGGGTAGCCAACGTCGTCCCTGTCACCAAGAAGAACGGGAAGATACGAGTCTGTATCGACTTCAGGGATCTCAACTCTGCTTGCCCGAAGGATGAATTCCCGCTCCCAATCACCGATGTAATGATCGACAACACATGTGGCTTTGAACGCATGTCCTTCATGGACGGGTATTCAGGCTACAATCAAATCAAGATGTTCCCCGATGACGCAAAATACACGTCATTCAGGACTCCGAAAGGTGTTTTCTGCTACACAGTAATGCCCTTCGGCTTGAAGAATGCCGGTGCAACATACCAACGAGCGATGAGTACCATCTTCCGTCAACATCTTCGCAAGACAGTTGAGTGCTATGTTGACGACATCGCAGTCAAGAGCCGCCTCAAAAGAGATCACCTACAGGACCTAAGGACGGTCTTTGATCTCATGCGGGCGCATCAACTCAAAATGAACCCCGCTAAATCCTTCCTGGGGGTTTCTAGCGGCAAATTCTTGGGCTTTGTCATCGCGACAAAAGGCATTCATGTCGATCCCGAGAAGACTAAAGCCATCCTCAACATGGACCCTCCGAAGAACCTTCGAGAACTTCGGGGCTTACAGGGACGTCTGGCATACATCCGGAGGTTCATAGCAAACCTCTCCGGTAAATGTCAACCCTTTACTCAGCTCATGAAAAAGGGAGTCTCTTATGTCTGGACAGAGGAGTGCCAAAAGGCTTTCGACGACATCAAGGCTTACTTGACAAGCCTGCCAGTCCTAGTGGCACCTGTCGCCGGCAAACCATTCCTCCTCTACGTCCGTGCCATGGATCATTCCCTCGGCACTTTACTGGCTCAAAACAGCGATGCAGGCTACGAGCAAGCAATCTACTACCTCAGTCGAACACTCATCGGGGCCGAACACCGGTACAACCCCGTTGAAAAGGAGTGCTTGGCTTTGGTGTTTGCCATTCAGAAGACTCGTCATTACGTCTCGGGCCAGACAATTCACGTCATCTCCCGAGTCAATCCACTCAGAGTTCTCATGACGAAGCCAGGGTCATTAAACTCCCGGCTGGCTACATGGGTGATCCTACTAACGCCATACAACATGGTGTTTGTCCCGCAGAAGGCGGTCAAGGGTCAGGCTCTGGCTGACTTTTTAGCTGCACACCCCATCCCAGAATCTTCAAAACTCTATGAAGACATCCCGGATGAAGTCCAAGAATCAAACGTCACTGAAGGAAGCCCCGTTTGGCGGATGTTCTTCGATGGCGCTTCAAGAACGGGCTCCAACGGCCAAATCATCGCAGGAGTGGGGGTAGTCTTGGTCTCCCCCGATCAGCTGGTCATCCAGCGCGCATACTCTCTTTCGAAGCCGTGCTCCAACAATGTTGCTGAGTACAACGCACTCGTCATGGGACTCCAGCTCGCACAACAGCTGGGGGTGGATCATCTGGAAGCCTACGACGACTCGAAACTCGTCGTAAACCAGATTCGAAGGCAATACGAGGTTCGCCATGAAGATTTGATCCCTTACCATGAAGTTGCATTGAACATCATTTCAACCTTCACTGGGTTCTTCATCGAACATGTACCCCGTCTACAAAACTTGGAGGCCGACGCTCTGGCTGGCCTCGCGGCCTCATTGGCAGCGCCCCTCGGGACTCAACACTATGTCACGGTAGTCGGGAGAGACTTGGTCTGTCCTAAAAACAACCTATGCTCACACATGGCCCACGCCATGCCGATAAATACTAGTGTTAATGTCCGAGACTGGAGATTTCCGTTCATCGACTTCGCCGTCTACGGAATCCTTTCGGAAGATCCGAAGGAAGCCGTCTCAGTTAGGAGACGCTCTCTTCGATTCTACTACGATACAGCCACTAAAACGTTGTACCGACGCTCCTTCGATGGGCTCCTCCTTCGATGCCTGTCTAACGAAGAAGCAGCCGAGGCTCTTCAAGAAGCTCACGACGGAACTTGTGGAGCTCATCAACCCGGTCCTAAGTTGCAAGATCGACTGCGACGTATGGGCTACTACTGGCCAACCATGGCCGCCGACGCAGTGGAATATGCTAAGAAGTGCCATGCATGCCAACTTCATGCAGACTTCATACATACACCGTCTGAACCTCTACATCCTACAGTCGCCTCCTAGCCATTCGAAGCCTGGGGCATGGACATTGTAGGACCAATCATCCCTCCTTCATCAAGAGGACATCGTCTCATCCTGGCCATCACCGATTACTTCTCCAAATGGGCGGAAGCAGTCCCACTAGCGGAAGTAAAAAGCTCCAGGGTGGTCAGCTTTATCAAACACCATGTCATTTACCATTTCGGAGTACCCAGGCGAATCATTCATGACAATGGTCCCCAATTCATCAGCCACATTTTCAGCAGGTTCTGTGACAAGAATCGCATTCAAAACGTGGCCTCAATCGCCTACAATCCGGCAGCAAACGGATTAGTTGAGGCATTCAACAAGACTATCGTTAGGCTGCTCAAAAAGGTCGTGTCATCCAACAAACGCGGCTGGGACGAAAAGCTTGGCGAATGCCTTTGGGCCTACCGCACAACGGTACAGACCCCAACAGGCAACACTCCATTCTCCCTGGTCTACGGGAGCGAAGCAGTACTGCCTCTCGAGATACAGATACCTTCGCTCCGCGTGGCAATCACAAACGATCTCACAGAAGAAGACAATCAACGTCGTCGTCTGCGGGAACTGGAGGCACTTGACGAAAAGCGTCTCCTAGTTCAACAACGCATCGAACTTTACCAAGCCCGTATATCACAGGCTTTCAACAAGAAGGTCAAGCAAAGAACTTTCCAAGTTGGCGACCTGGTTTTAGCAGTCAGAAGGCCAATGGTGTTAACTCACAAGACACCAGGGAAGTTCGAGCCCAAATGGGAAGGACCCTTCATCATTGAGACGGTATACTCAAACGGTGCTTACCGCCTCGCCAAACCCAATGGAGACTTGTTCATGATGCCCATCAACGGCAAGTTCCTAAAGAAGTACTATTCTTGACATCCTCCAAGACATATATTTTCCCAAACAACCTCTTTTCACAAAAATCAAACGCTTCCGGAACCCAGCTGTTCCGTGGCATCCTTCCGTAGAAAGATAACCACGTCCACATTACCTCTGAGTTGTCTCTCTACATCCTACAAAGCGGAACCTTACATTTCGTGAGCTTACGCTATCCTTCATGTTTACCACGTCCATATTACCTCTGAGTAAACATCCCGTACAAACAACTCCTGTGTTGTCGTACATTGATCGCAGAACTTCCATGTCCACATTACCTCTGAGTTGTTCAGCGTATCTCCCAGGATCATTCCTACCATGTCCATAAATACCTCTGAGTAGGAAGATTCTATCATTTGAACCTAATGATTGCCATATCCACATTACCTCTGAGCAAACATGTTGGTTCCTTCAAACTTATTATCTGTACCTAAAAACTAAGGTGCGCAAAAGATAATAGGTCCACATAAATCATCAAGTTCATGAGATCAAAAATGAACACATCACAAAAAAAAGAGATAGTATATTTCTTTATTTTTCAAAGAAGGAAGTACAGAAATACGCTATTTCCCCAGCAAGAGTTGCAAAAACACATAAAAGAAGAGAAGCTACAGTCCCCGATCCTCTCCAGGGTGGGATGAAAGCTCTCTGACTCGACGTCTCAGGTCGGCAGTACGAGTTTCCACAGTCGCCTGGACTCGCAGCTCGGCTTTTTGACGCATTAATCCGACAGCCTCAGCGAAAGTTTTACTCTCATACTTCTCATCAAGCTGTCGTCGCTGCTGAGCCAAAGCAAGGTCCGCTGAGTAAGAGTCGCTTCCTCCTGCTTGAATGCCACGTGTTCAGCCAGACACGATCAGCTTCTAGTTGAAGTTGGGCCCGCTGGTCTTCAAGACGGCGCAGCTGAGCATCAACCTCTGCGATGTTAGCGTCCACCGCAAGCCCGCTTCTCCCGGTCTTCTCCATAGATTGAGACAACTGCTCCGCGCAGCCTCAGTCCCAGCCACTTCACGCTCCCAACTGCTCACATCGCTCGATAGGAAGCCTCGATTTCAGCCATCACTTCCCTATCTCGCATCTATCAAGACAGAGAGGTCATTTCGTTGGATGCGCTGCAGTTCCGCGAGCCGCTCGTCCTCAGGCTCAATCACCGAAACCCCTCCAGAATTTGCCATATGGTCATGGCCTTGGTGAACGCGGATCAGCTCGATACAAGGCATTGCCAAAGCTTTTGCTGTCGCAAAG